>JAUZNJ010094962.1:0-21954 GCA_034780135.1 Jordanella pulchra
TCACTCTATCACAGAAAAATAAGACTTGTAGAACTTATTGGAAACTCAAGACAGCCATGACATTATGTTTTTTACAGGTGTATGTAAACTTTTGACCACAACTGTATGCATATATTGCTGCTGTAAAACAAAATGAAATATAAAATTGTTCCAAAGTTGGGAGTTTCTGAAGTAACAGCAGCAAAGTAAATGGCAGATGGAATCCTGCAGTTACACATCAGAGTAAAAAATAAAGTATGAAAACAAAAAAACAACTTAAAATTAGGGCAAATTTACAGTTGTGCTGTAATTAAAAATAACATTAGCAGAAATGTGCATATGAGTTGATTGATGTCAGACATTTACAAAAAAGAGCAACAACAAAAAAGGCTTTAATAAGATAAATACAGGCACATTTATTGTATCTGTTAGTATATAGTCTACTAGTATTCTCTATTAAAGACTGATTTGTTTTAAAAAAACACTAATTTACAACAGCACAGATTAAAACCTAGAAATGTTTACAATAAAAGCAAAAACCTGAAGATTTGCTGTAAATTCAATTAATATAAATTTGATTTTATAAGTTTTAAACAAAGGTCTTGATTATTTTTGATGTCATAGAGACAGTATGAATGTAAAAGTCATATACCGACAAATTAGACTGTAAATAATTGATTTCATTATTAAATCATAATATCTAATTGTTTGGTGTTTTTTCGCTCCACAGCCACTGGACTTTGAGTCCCATCATATCTATGACCTCCAGATTGATGCTCGCAACAAAGAGCCCCTAATGGAGGGTCTGCAATACGGCAGCGAATCCACTGCCACCCTGATCCTGTCCATCGCGGATGTGGATGAACCCCCAGAGTTCAGCGTGGATGTCCAGGAGGTGGCAGTTCCAGAAAACTTCACTAAGGGATCAGTGCTGTTGGCAGTGAAGGCAAAAGACCCAGAGGGGAAGGAGATCGGGTAAAGAAAGCGCAGCTGCTTCACTCATTTCTGTTTTTACTGTTATGATGCAAAGGATTATACAGGCAGCCTTAATCTTGGTGCTTTTCTAGCTTTCTTTATAACCTTAAGTTAATGGAGGACTAAGAGAAATGTAACATTTAAATGAGGTAATTTGAAATCAAATTTGAAAAGAATTTTCTAATTGCACATTTTCAATGTAACTATGGAAGAGGAATTGTAAATTGTATTTATTAATCCAGTATTAAAACCTGGAATTTGAAAATGTATTTTTAAGGTAGATCCTCAAGGTAGATTTAAAAAAAATCATAAATTTGATTATAAACACATTTAAAAAGATTATTCCTTATTCTATTTCCATTTCAACTGGCATTTTTAAATCCTCTTTGAAAACACCTTGTCTTTATGCTTTACTTGCTCTATTTACCTGAAAACCAGTTTAACCAATCACAATTGCTCCTCAGATGTAACCAGCCCCCTCATTGGTCACTTTGTTAACAGTGTGGCAGTCTAACCAATGGGAGAGTTTAGATGATTTCCAGTGTGCTCTGGGACCATTAAAAGTCGTTACGCTAGTTAACAATTACCATCTCCATTATATCCATCCAGACGTAAAAGAACCTCTTCCAATGAAAAAGCTTTTGATTTACCTAATAGTGATAGTTAGTATTTTTACTATTAACTCTTGTAAAGTTAAATCCAGATTTTTCTAGTTTTCAAAACCGTATAGAGAAAACTTCCTTCAAGTACTTTGCGAATAAATTTTTCTGAGAATTGCTTTGCTCTGTATGTAATAGACATTTTTTTTAAGAAAAGAAATATTGGAGAACAGAAATTACAGCTCATGTCAAAGTATGTTAAGCTTTTATTTGACTGATGGATAAACTGCTTTCTGACTTAATCAAGCATAATGTACAGCAGATACAATGGAAACCACAATTAATTTGTATACCTGCTTCACTCTACCCCCCCGATCCACATAGACAAGACTGTTTGTTATTTTATGTGTTGAAACCCTCAGGTGTGCAGAAAGCAATCTACTGATTGTTTTTGAGCAGCTGTGTTCCACAGGTCCCACGTTTTATCAAAGTTAAGCTGATGGTTGTGTGTTCGTGTGCAGATTCAAGCTGGATGGCGACGCTCAGGGCTGGCTGGAGATTGATGCTGCCACCGGAGAGATCAGGACCAAAGAAAAGCTGGACAGAGAGAAACTGGAGACCTTTGATGTGACTATCACTGCCTTTGAGAAAGGTGAGGGAGGAAGAAGTCCTAGCAAGTCATTATTGAAAACTAATCCGAAACACAGATAAGAAATATGATTGATTAATTTTCAAGTCTGGATAAATATTTTTTTTAAATTTAATTCAGCGTAGAAATATGTTAAGGTACGAGATTATATCCTTTATTCCAGTACCACAAAATAAAATTAATTATCACTGAAAATAAATCCTTTTTTAAACATGATTTGCACTAAAATAACTTGTTGACCATTTTCCCTTCACTGACTGAGAACCCAGTGGTAAAGTTATTTAAATAATGATTAAATGATTAAATAATGACTCTGATTTGCGTCCATAGCTAACCCAGAGAAGTCATCTGAACACGTTTTCAACGTGCGTCTGCTGGATGTCAACGACAATGTTCCCAAACTGACTGAGACCAAGACCTTCCTGTGCATGCAGAACATCAAACCTATCGTCATCACAGCTGAAGATGGAGACAGCGACCCCTTTTCCCGTCCTTTCAATTTCAGCTTCTCAAAGAAATCCACCAACTGGAAGCTGAGGCAAATCGATGGTACGCCTATAAGAGCCAAAGGACTGTAAAAAAGGATAATGCAGAGATGCTCTGCTCTAAAATGTCAGACTTGGACAGATTTCTTTTCTTACCTTGGTCTTTTTTTGTGTAGATTCATCAGCTGAACTGCAGTTGGTCAAAAAACCCCTCAGAGAAGGAACATATGGTCTTAAGATCACTGTTAAAGACAAAGCAGGCATGGGAGTCCCACAGCTGTTCGAGGGTAAGTTATCTATCTAATTAAGCTTCACACCCTAACATTTTTGTTGCGATGAGCTCATTTTCAGTCCAGCCCTCCTAACTGATCACGACAGGAAATTGAGCAGTGCATACCTTAAACTTTAGAAGTACAAAATAAAAGCATAGATTTGTGATCTACTGTATGTTATCATCTGAAGCGTCTTAGGGGATATCACTTCAAAAGGAGCAGCTGAAATCCAACGGAGATTAATATCAGATCATTTTCTAGTTTGCAAAGATATGTTGCTCTTTGAAAAGAAATCCAATCGTTTTTACAGAAAAACATATCTGAAAGATCACTTTGAACAAAAGATGCTCAGTCCTAATTTTGTGACCCACCCTTAATTAATTTGTTTTTATTTGACCCTTTAACTGCCAGTGTCAATTTGTCTTGAAGAACTTCATATATAAACAGCATTTAAAATACTTGTATTGCCTTCCAGTCATTCCGTTATTTTCTGTCAGTTACAGAGTTTACATCACGGCTCAAGGATCAATTACATTTTAGATCAGCCGTTAGCATAGCATAGCATAGCAAACCCTGCGTGTTCAAAACAAATAGACCCTGTGCACTTGTCTAACTTTAACATTTCAAAGCCCAGGATGCTCCCTGACAGAGAGATGGTAAGCTAATCAGTATAAAACCCAGTATCTTTGCTGTTCTCCAGTGACCCTTACTGTTATCTGCCAAGGTCAACCTCTCTCTTGTGGTTTTAATTAACAGTAGACATTCATCAACACTGAGGATAGTTTTCAAGCATCTTTTCCTATCTACTGGCTTCTGTATTTATTCTAAGCACCTCTATGATGGTGAAACTTGAAGTTAAAGTCTATATGCTTTAAACCCTGAGGAGTGTCGTCATTTCCTGATGCATTTAAACAATCTACATTTACAATGCAAAATAGAAACAAATCAACAACATAGACAACATCCATCTGTTCTTCTGCATCACTACTTTGAAACCAGAAAGCAAAACATATCATTCCTTTAAAATGGTTTGGAAGATGGGTTGAGATCTAAATGGTTATACGATTACTTTAAGTTATAACTATAAAGCTATCCATCCAGCCACGTCTGGATGGATATAATGGAGATGGTAAAGCCAAGTCAGTTCCCTACAGTTTGCAAACATCAAATTATTACTGAGCTGCAGGCCTTTGCACACAAGGCTACGATTCTTTAGGAAAACTACCGGAAATCCTGCTTACAGCAGTTTATATCGTTATAAATGGGTGCAATGGAATATCCTGACACTACAGAAGTTAAATTTGAAGAAATACTTGTAATTGTTATTTTCAGTTCTTGCTTCATTTCTTTATTGCGCACAGTTAATAGTTTTTATATTTTACCAAAAACCTGATAGTTGGGTTAATCATTTCTAGTTCAGACATCATTTTTTGATCCTCTGGTGTCACCTTAGCAACCAAAAATGCCCAGATTTAGCAGATGACACATCATTTCATGTCTTTTATCTGCTTTGCAGTGAGAATGTGCAACTGCACGTCTCTGGGCTACTGCTATGTGGCGCCACATGGAAGGGACTTCAAACCTCAGATGGGACTCACTGTCGGGATCTTCGTAGGCATTCTGGGATTCTGCAGTAAGTCGGACAAACTAACAAGCAATTTGAAACCACACTGATCGTCTGGTTGTAACTGTGGCCTTTTTTTGTGGATAAATATTCACTTTAATAACCGGTAACTTCATGTTTACTCTCGTTTCAGTTATCCTCTTCATCGTAGTGATCAAGCGCTCAGCTAAAAAGGGCAAGAAGAATGATCAGACGGAGGAAGTGGGGCAGAAACTCATGATGTGAAGAGAAGCATGTGAAGTTTTATTTATATACTGAAGTGTCACAAAATACCTTAAAGGAGTTTTTCAAGTTGTACAACATGGACACAACCTGTTTTAGCATCGATACCACGTCTTAAAACCATAGCCATGCATCTTCTTTTTCTGTGAGAACATTTAGTCTTTATTGTTTATATGTGTTTCTGGTGCCTTTTAACTATGTGAGCTGATGCTTCACTGCAAACTCATACATTTTTATTTACAGTGAGCGTCTTGACTGCTCAGGAAATCACACACAATTGAAGAAACCTAAAGAAAATCGCTTTATTTACTTTCAAGTCTTCAGATGCTGATTTATTTCAGCCTTTTTTTTTTATTCATACGATTTATGAGAGGAATTTGATTATTAGGTGCTGTGCATGCTAAATTCACTTGGTCAGCCAGCAGCTTTCTCACAGCTTGTTGACTTCATGTATTAAAACGATACTGGCTGGTTCATTAGCAGTTTCATCCTTTCCTATGATTTAATGTGTTAAATTTTTGTTGTTGTTTTTTTTCCCACCAACCCACCTTCTGCCGGTGTTAAGTAACATGTTAATGAACAATTATTAGATCATTTCTTTTGTAAAGCGAAGCTACTGCTCTGTTTCCCAATTAAAGGGATGTTGGGATTTACTTTGGTTTTCACTTGAATTTTCCGTTGTGTCGTGTGTCAGGAAACACGCGTGGTGCTGCAGGTGATTTTTGACATAACGCTCAAACATTCAGCTTGATTAACACATCTTATCTGAGAACTCATAAATTTTACTTTGCCTTTTACTGCTGGTCTTGGTGCATCCCCTCCTTGCAAGTCTGTCGCTAAGCAGTTGAGGCCACAGCTCAGCCTCGCAGAGTGATGCTCTGAGTCATCTCTTTGACTGTGGGAGACGGGTCGCAGATTATCAGCTGTGCTGAAAGGAAGATGGCATGATTGTGGGCTTTTATGCAGCATAAAGAGGCCCCCCAATACACATGTAAGAGAGGGTTCATCCGGGGGCCCACATGTGCTCTCACTCTGATCCACGACTCACGTGTGTGAGTTGGTGGACTGCCTGCTGCAGCTTTCAGAAGCCAAAGGACGGAGCCACGACCCGCTGTTTATGTCTGTGGTCCATCTGGATCTGTATCTCAGCAACGCTTTTCCACAACAGAGGAACAGGAGGAAGTTGAAAGATTGAGGAACGGTGGCGTGAAAGTGGAAAAAACAGGGAGAGTAGAAGGATGTATCAAATCCCCCCCCCTCCAAGGAGTCATCAACAGACATGGATTTTGTCATAATATAGAAACTCAATGTTGATCATAACATTGATTATTCATTTTATAACTGCTTAGATTAGCCGTTTACAGCAGTAAATTGCAGGTTAAAGATCGCAATCTTCGCCGTAAGCTTACAGTTCAGCAGAAAGACAAGCTACAGTAAACAGGCCTATTATTACTTCATCAAGAAAAATCTCAATGTAAGTGATTCAATCTTGAATATTGCCTAGAATACTTTTTTTTCCACATTTCAAAAAGTTTATTAAACTGATGACAGGTTTCTGTTAAACAGGAACAAAGATTTCAGACAATGGAAAACGAAATTAGGATTAAAATTCTTTGCGGTTCTTTTTCTTTATCTTGAAAAACATCTAAAAAAAATATAGGTTCAAGTTGAAGACAGCTTCCTTTCAAAGCTTGATTACGTTTTTTGTTAACTAGTTCATAATTTTGATAATTAGGTTGTTTTTCTTTAGAAAGAACCTTAAAAGAAACAAACAGCTGATAAGTAGGCCCATGTAGGAAAAGTGTGCATAAATATACCCTAAAAAATAAATAGGCAACAACTTTTAGTCATTGTGTTTGGTGTTCTAATTTAACCTCTGTTCATACAGGATCTCATGGAAAGGTAAAAAAAAAGGCCTTAACGTTTTAGAATCTGACCCTGATAATCTTGTTATCTTTCCATCAGTAGAGATAACACCAAATTAACCAGTGTCATATCTTTTTGGATTTCCACCCATTTCTATGTAGCTGATGTTACTGAAGCAAGATCTTTTTGTTCAATATGTCCTGTTCCCTGGGAAAAGGAATATGATGCGGCCCACAGAAAACCTCTAGAGCTCACTGTTAGACAACAGTATTAAAGATCTGCTTCTTTTGGCTATTATGAGATGTGATCCGCTAATTATAACAGTATTTCAAACTGGAGAGACTCAAACAGAGAAAAGCTGCAATTAGAAAGATTTTCTTGACATGAATGATATAAGTTTTCTGGCGCTTGGACCCAGGCAGAAGACTTTGATGCTGTGAATTGATGTGTGTTCAGATCAACAGCTTAGGAAAAGAATTCAAGTAGACTTTCCCCTCCGGGGCCCGGACACTGGTGGCAGAACAGGCTGGAGGATGAGTGGGACTGAGAATAGCTGGAGAGTGATGGGGGAGATGAGGTGGGTGAAAGTTCAGCAGGTTCATTCAAGGAGCTTTATGAAGGAGATCTTGAACGACTGGCTTCAAAGGGGGGGCTAAGCTTCATGTTGAGGCATTAAAGAAAAAACATCTTCATCAGCTGTCTCTAATGCAAACACTCACTGCCAAAATTGAAATAGAGCAATTGAAGTATATTTTTCGTAGTTTTGAGAATGTATTTAGCACAATTCCAATAAAATAACGTCTATTATATATTGTTTCAGGTGCATAATTTCTAGTTATTTTATTTTAATGGGAAAATTACTCATTCAGTTGCCTGATTATCATTAACTTGTTCAAATTCAAGGTAAATACTGATACTTCTGAGTTTTTCCTGATTATTTTGAATAGTTTTTTATGTGTTTGTGATGTGTGATATACTGAGAATTTAACTGGAACCATTTGGACTGTCTAGAGCCGGGGTCTCCAACATGTGGCACAGGGGCAAATGGCAGTCCTCAGATAATTTTTTTGAGACCCTTTATAATAATTGGACAAGACTTGGAACAGCTTTCTACCAAAATTAACCAAATAAACCAAGAGTGAGTCATATTCATATAATGTTTTTGTGGCACATGAAAGAAAAACAAAATAAAAAAATGAAGATAAAGAGAATAAGCCTGGGCATTTTAAGCAATTAAATGCTTTTTTTTTTTCTTTTCTTTTATAAATCGGCATACCTGAAGACTATTTGTGATGATTAAAGATTTTAAAAAAGGCTTTAGAATTTTGAAAAGAAAAAAGAAAAATGATCAACATTTGTGGTTCCAGAGTATTTCAACAAGTCGTTTTTGGCCCCACTGGTTCAAATCATACACCGATTTATCCACCAAATAAAAGAAAAAAAAAAACTATTAAATTATTTGTTTTTAATAGGAGATCAAAGGATTATGATCGTTGAGCAACCTTTAGATGTGCCCCTTTGTCCTACATGCTTGAATTCAATGGCTGAACTGCCTCATTAGTCAGCAAACTCATATCAAGCACTACTAAAAGTTAGGTTGCCATATATCTCAAAATTCTGTACATTTGTTATTTTATTTTTTCCACAAATGTATGCAGCTGTCAATTTGAAACTCTATTAAAAATTAAAGTTGTTCTAAAATTCAATTAATCAGAGAGTAATAAAGCAGTAGAAGTTAGGACTCTGCCCGGCGATGATTAGAATAACTCTACTTTAACTCTGCTGTAATATTTTTAGTCAGGTGAGTCATCTTACTAAGTGGGATGGCTCATTGTTTTTACTACAACTTACTTCCTCAGTGATGTTTAAGCACGTCAGGAGGAACGTCACTCAAACGTTCTTTTCAAAAAACACTCTTTGCTTCAAGTTGAGGCGTCTGCGTAACTGGGGCCTGTAGAATTACAAAGTGGAGGAGTTATTTTCAGTAAACTAAACTGAATGTCATCTAAACACGGCAGCGCTGGGTGGTTTTGACAGGATGTGAGTGCAAAGATGATTAATAATCCCCAGAATGGAGAAAACTGGGTTGACTTTTCTAAAAGCCACAGTCAGTCATCTTTTCATTTTATTTTTAATATGAAAGCAATATAAAGGTATTTTAAACTGAAAGATGGTCTAAGGCAGGACACGGTATAAGTAAAAACAGCGCTTTTCTCAGAAAACTCATATCTAAATACTAAAGACCTTAAGACTGTAGGTAACAGGAACTTGTAACAATCCCTTGTTTCTGTTTCCATTTGTATTGAGCTGAAAATAGGAACTGGCGTCTATTTCGTCAATGTGACCTTAAAAAAGATGGTGCAGCATGTACAAGGTAAGCAGAACCGGGCCGAGCACTCGGCCTTGAGGAGCTCCTCAACCGGGTCTGCTGCAATGTCCTTCACACACATTGACCCCTGATGATTAAGATATGTGAAAACCTTTGGCATAATGTAATACTAAAAAATGCAGAAAAGCTTTAATTGAATTTATCTGTAGAGTGAGTTAAGAAAAATCACTGTTGTCAGACTGGCTCTCATCTTCAGCAGTTTGAGTAAAATGAATCAAACAGATTCAGAGATTTAAGGAAGGTTTAACCAATAATCCATCCAGTTTACAGGCTAAAATATGACCTGACTCAGGGGCCATTTCCACTACTCTAAAATGTGAAAGACTAGTCAACATGCTACTTAGGAAAAGAAAATCTATGCTACTGAGGTCAGGATAGGGCTGCAAATGATCCCCATTCACTTAAACCTTAAACTATGTCTCTCACTCTTTAAAAACAATTCTGCTTCAAAACGCACAAATAAAATAAGTAGGTCATTAATACAACTTGATATGTTGAGGAGGTAATTTAGAGATTTAATTTAGGAGCCTTTGACCAGAGATGTATCTAATTGTTGCAACACACAGGCCAATGAAAACTGGAGTTTAAGACGGCACCTTCAGGTTAACTTTAAACAAATTCAGCCCAGAATCTGATTTTTTTTTTTTTATTTGAACTTGAATTCGATCTGATTAGACCCATTTATTGCTAGAATTCCTTTGAATATCAATTATTTAGCTCCCGACACATGTAAGCTGTATGGTTTTCTTTTTATAAGAAATATTCACAAATTTCCCCTGTTTGTATCAAATTATATTCTGCTATTTAGATCATGTTTGTCGTAAAGGACATCTTCCTTTATTGTCAAACATCACCACAGCAACGTGTTGAATTGATTTTGCTCCCAAATACAACCCCCCCCCCCCTAAAAACCTAAAGGTGGAACTCATTCTTAGCAGAAACTTTTTACAAAATCCATTCATAGCCACGTGACTAGAACATTGAGCAATATTTGGCAGCTAGGCGAGACATTTTCAAATATTTAACATCTTGAGGCAATATGAGCTGGTGCAATATATGCTGCTTATAAATGATTAGAAGGCTGTTATTGTTTATATGTATTTTTTTATATTTAAAAGAGGGAGCTCTCTGCTTCTGTCCGGTCCTGCAGCACCATCTTGTGGTACGAACTGGATGAACTCTCCCCAAATACACACAGAGACCTGCTCTGTACTGTAGAAGCAGTGGCAGAGGCGTCACACCCTGGATCCTCACACACCATGACCTTTAGTGGGTTCTGGGGCAGCTGGATGTCCTGCACACACCAAGGCGCACAAAAAAAAAAAAAAAAAACCCTTCACAGAAAGATGTTTGTTCAGCATTTTATTCCCCATCCAAAACCCGACCCCCATAAGTTACAATTTATACATACAACAGAGAAGGTGTGTAACATGCTGCCGAGGCGGAATAAATATTTGATGTTGAAACAGCCTCCTTTTAAAAACACACGTCCATCTTAAACTCTAACGTTATACACAGCAGCAACCCTTTGCTGAAAATCACAAAAATGAAAAATCCAGGAGAAAGACAAACTGGTAATGACCTGTCAGAAGAAAATAACTAATGCAGCTCCTTGACCCTTATGTTTAGAAAGAAGCAGGGGAGCAGAGCTGGATCTGCTTACAGTTACATGAAAACACTCTCTGCTCTTACATAAGAGGGAAACAACTCCCCTCAGAACTGCAGCAGTCAGAGAAAATAAAGCTGCACTTACGGATATCAGAAGAAAACAAGTTTTCTACTTTACTCTCTTCAGATTACGTAAATACCAACGTGTGACCTACAGTATCAGACTGCTTCATGTTAAAAGCACTCAAGTATTTGTGTGTAACCTCTCCCAGGTTTTTAACGCTCAACCTGCTGCTCAACAAACTGAAAGAAAAGCTCCTTATCCTTCAAAGACTGGAAATCAGTAACCTGAACACACAATTTAGTTTTCCATCTAAAGAGCGGCGTTAATTAAATATGATACATGGATCAAAATATCTTCAAAAATCTTTGTAACAAAAAAAAAAGTGTCAGGACTTAACTTTGAGGTGAGAAGACAGGCAGAGAAAAGTGCTGTAAATCGAGCACAGACCAGTTTAATGGAACCAAGGAATTAAAAGTCCTGGGTTAAAAATGGCAAATATTCTCCTTAGCCCTTCCTGTGGTTTAAATTCTTCTTAAAAAGATACCAGGCAAGGAGCTAGGGGGACCGAAATTAACCGACTGCTAATGCTGGTCAGCTGGCTGAAAGAGTCACTAAGCTTTGCTAAAAGTCACTTATAATCAACACACCACAGTTAACAAGCTACAAGCAGTGTGTCTTACAGCCCACTAGCAAGCTAAGTTTACCTTGTTATATGTTGTAACTCTATTTAGAACATAAATAAATGCAAACAAACTGTAACATTTGGCCCAAAGAACACGAGAAAACTAGCATGTTTAAAATCATAAATAAACTGTATGCATATCACTATGGTTGTAATATTTAAAGTTATATCATTTATGCAGCAGGACAAATAATAGTTGTAGTTGATGGTCTGCCGGTCGGACCTTAAAGAAAAATAAAAAGTGGTATCTGGCAAGAAAAATAGTCAGATCAGCGCTTCAGTTATTTGAACATGCGGAACATCTTAGTTTTAAATTTGGCTTTTAATCCTGTGATGCCATAAAAACGGAGATGTTTTCACTGGAGTTTGCCCTGAGAATCTCATACCAGCAGCTTCCTGGTTCAGAGTTGGACCTGTTGACCACCCAGCAGAGGCTCAAGCTCTTTTGGCTCTAACGTGAACATAAAACCAACAGACACAGATGTGCATGAAAACAGCTGCTTAATAAGACTTGCAGGGACTTAAAAAAAAAAAAAAAAACACCAGCAAGTTGTTCTAGTGACCTTTTAACCGTTTTAAAACCATAAAAAGCTGTCAGTTTTGCTGCATTAACATGCTATAAATAGCGTTTAAAAAAAATGGGCAGATATATTATATGTCCTGCTCTGTTTTTACATCGGTGGTGCTCTGTTAAAAAAACTGTAGAAAAAAAACCAATCAGAGAATAAGTTTGGAGCAGCTCAGGACTCCTCCTGTCTCTGTGCTCCGATCACATGAGGGTTGAACTGAGTGATGATGATGGTGATGTCGTCACGGTACATGCGAGCCAGCTCCTCAGGCAGAGACAGCATCTTGGACAGCCTCTCATGGTCGACCGTGCCGAACTCGTTATTTCCCACCGCGTGCCGCATCAGGTGCGTTGCTGCGTTCTGGTCCTCGAAGGCCGAGGACATCCGAGCCTTTCGCTCTTCTAGCAAACCCTGCATCTGTCCCAGAGTCACCTTGTACCCTCCGACTTTGAGCGGCTGACGCTGGTGAACCCCCGTCAAATACTCGCCCACGATGCGGATCACTTCCTGCCGGTGGAGGGTCTCCCAGAGACCATCAGAGCCAATCACCTGCCGACAGAGAAAGATCTCGGCGTCAGATTAAAAAGATCAGGCTGGATGAGGTTTAACCAAGACACCTAAACTGGAAACTATAGACGAAAAAACATCCTTAAAAAGGCTCTTTCAAACCAATTTAATTAAAGGTAAATCTGAAAAATAAAGAACAACATTAATGAACCCCGATTTTACATAATTCCTCCTAAAAGAAAAGCCTCATAAACTTTTAAAGTTTTCAATAAAAAAAAATGAACGTTAAAAAATGATAAGACTAAAAAAAAGTAGATCAAGCAATATGACAAAGAACTTGTTCATGAACACTGAGAAATAAGAATCTAAGAGACAAAGAGGCTGAAACTGTGTGTGTGTGTGTGGGGGGGATTTCTGTTACTGCAGCCTAACAATGAATAAATCTCCATAGTTGGATCCTGCCGACTGTAATGTTACATTTTACGATATTTGGCAAACCCTTTTCTTTATTTTTCTGAGCTTTAAATAAACAAAATAATCATAATTGGAACCTAAAGCAGTTCTACATAGTTAGCCTGAATCAGAGCATGGATAAAATGAAATACATTGGCCCCGATCCAACTGTGTGCTCTCTTACCAAGAAGCGGTCCTGTGGCCGCAGCCTGTGGTACGTGATCTCAGGCTCGGCAGTCAGGTAGGGGGGGCTGTGGTAGTTAGGAGGGATGAACTTGGTGTGCTCGTTCTCGTGGAGCTGATCTGGTCCAGACTCCAGAACACGCTTCTGTAGTTCGATGCTCCACTTGAACTTAACGTCCCCGAACGCACGGAACGGCATGAGCAAGCCGAGCAATCTGTCCTGAAGCAGAGGAGGAACACGAGAGGCGGAAGCTCAGATGGATTCAGCTTTTCTTTTAAACCAGGGCAGCGAGTGAATTAACTCATTACCTGACGAATGACGGTCTTCCTCTCAGATTGGGGGTGCTCACTTCGTATCCGTGCAACCTCCTTCTCGTTCTGGGCACTGTGGTCGTAAGAGAGCGTGTGAGCGCTGAATGAACCATCCTCCTCTTGCACCCCCAACACAGCCCGAGCATCCCCTGCATTGGCTATATAGCTTCAACAATAAGCAGAGAGGGAAGCTTTTAGACTGAAGCTTTATGACAAAACGGTTCAGGTAGTTATTTGTAGAAGGTTTATTCTCCGTACAGATCGGGTCCATCGATGTGAGCCACGCAGGCTGTAGCTCCAGAAAAAGCTACTCTCAGAACCCAGTAGTGCAGAAACGCATTGGAGTCTCCCACCTGTAAGAGAGAAAAACACATCCATCAAAAATAGAACATCTTGGCAAGTTTGTCCCACATGGAGATGAAAAGCGACATCTGAGCTCATCTCTGGTCTATTAAAGTTTGGATTCAGATGATCTCATGCCTAGCATTGCTGCTCTTAACTGACAGATGTTTTAATGTCTCTTAATGGTGGAAGCCTTCCAAGCATTTGACACTCTAGACAAATGACATTACCTGCAACTATTATGAATACTCATTGGCAACAGTGGTCAGCAGAACAGCTGGCATCTTAATCAGCAAATGTTGTTTAGTTCAATTCATTTCAATTTAAAACAGTTTATAAATCCGAAAGAGAAATTAAATAAATTTTAGGAGGAATGCATCCAAATAGCTTTTTTTATTGTTCTCACCTGTGCCTCCAGAGAAATGTCATTGTCCAGCCTCTTGAAGGCATTCAGAAGGGCCTCACGAGTGTCTGGAACCTCACCTGGGCTAAAAAGAGATGGACAGAGAGCGATCTGTGTGAAATCAGATGCAGAGGAAGCAAAGAGGTCAAGAAAACCCAACGGCCGATGGGTCAGTGCTGCTGTGGGCGTGCTGCTGCTATAAAGAGCAGGACGAGGAACCAGAAAGTCCTGTTTGAAAGAATTTCCCAAAACAAGCACTTCCACGTTTGATGAGGAAGACAAAAAGATCGATTGTAATCTGTAAACAGATGTTACAGATGTTACAACCACAAACGTAGATATATATTTACATTTAACTCCAGAGTTACATTCAAATTTTTAATTTTATTGAAGTTAAAATAAGTTCAAAATACTTTCGGCTGCAGTTACAGCTGTAAGTCTTTTGGGACTCATCCCCACCAACACTTTTGCAAATTATTCAACCACAAATTGACAAAAATTGTACCACCTATTTAACCATGGCTACCACCCACTGACAGGAAAGAGGAGGAGAAGTGTTGGTCGGTGAAGCAGTCAAGAGGAAGAGCTGCAGCCATCGACAAAAAAATATAAGAGAGTTTGTTGAAAGTTGTTTCATGTGCAAAACTCTTTGTTTTCCACAACACATATGGACAACAGTACGAAGATATGGTAGAAGAACAACTTATGTAGGGGTGATGTCTCCCTATCCTGTAAGTTTGGGTATTTATCCTGCCTTCAATACCCAATTTAACTTAATGGCTGATTTAAACATGTTCTGCTCAACAGAGGAGACATCTGACACATGTAGGACAAGGAGGCCTTGGGACCGGGGTTGGGTAATCAATGAAGAAGAGGAACACTGAACATGTGAAGGAAGGTTCTGGCCAGATGAGACCAAAGCTAAATGTTCTGGCCTACATGATGCAAACCGCTGTGTGGCAGCAGCCCCAGGCTGCATACCGCCCTCCTCCAGGACAGACAGTGAGGCTGAACTCAGTTGATGACATAAAACCTGGATGATGTTAAAAGACTGCCGTGTAGAGGTTAGAAAGGCTGGAGTCTGGGGTCACTTTCCAGAGGGAAAATTACAAAACAACAAAACAACAGCAAGAACTATGGAAGAGTTTACATCAAAGCATATTCACGTGTTAAACATCCTACTCCAGTGTTGCCAACTCCTAAGCAAGAAAAATTACCACTGGCTGCCCTAAAAGGCGCTAGATGATGTCATATCCTAATTTACATTTTATGTCATCCAACTGCAGCAGATTATAAATCACTTCTACTATTTTTTGTGCTTCTCAGTCAAAGCAGTGCAGCAAGATATTAGGATAGCTGGAAAAAAATGAAGAAGAAGAAAGCAGCAGTGCAAAGGCATCGGAGACAAGAGGAGCAGAAGGGGAGAGAATAAGGCTGTAGAGTGAAATTGTAGTTATTGCATTTTATGTGAGGCAACTGTGTCAGTGTAAATTATTTTCATGATTCAATTTTGCAAAACACCAGGACAAGAGAAGCAGCAGCTTTCCACATGGGCATTAAATTTCAATCTGGAGTCAAAGTGGAAACGTTTTCTCTCTCTGCTCTACAGCATGATCTGCATGACGACGGAGAGGGGAGGGGCTACTGATCCTTTGGCTTGGAGGACAGAGTTTGGTGCTTTTAGGTCGGCAAACTCTTCAATAGTACAGAAAAAAAAAATCACTAGATTTAGTGCTAGATGCTTTTTTTAAAATAAACGAGCTAAATTCAGCAACAAAAGCGCTAAGTTGGCAAAACTGGCCTAGTCAAAGTCCAGACCTAGGTCCAACTGAGAATTTATCAGAAGAGGAAAAGGGAGAGATACTTTTTTTTTTTTCAATTTCTTAATGTGAATGTTTAAGGCTTACAACTAATACCTGTAAGACTCTAAAGAAGAAAATAAAACGGATATCACATCAGAAAAAAGATGGGAAAGACTGGTGATCGGACAGGTTGCTCAGCAGGTGCTCACTGATATCCTCCTCTAGGAGGGTAAACCCCAGCTAGTTAATAATTCATTCATTCTTGAACTGAATTACTTTAATTCGTGGGTATTAATGGAAACTTCATTGGAAAAAATGGCAAAAAAATAAAGAAAGGTTAATCAAATTTGAGGTGATTTTTTCGAATGAATCGAGAAGCTCCTGTGTCCTTGACAAGCTATGAGATAGCTGGGAAGATATTTTAAATAAAATCAGTTGGATATCATACCTTATGTGTTACTTTTGGTCCAGATACAGGAACATTTAACTCAAGGTCATAACACTATGAAAACACTTGCTCATGCCTCAATAGCACCTTCCATTTGATGTTCCCAGATCCTCTTAATGGTGCACCCCATAATATTCACAAAGTAAAATAAACAGACGTCTGTGCTTGAATCATGACCAAATGTGGAAATATTCAAGGAATAATAAATCATCCCTGTGTTTTTATTTGAGTAGAAAAAAAACCTTCACTCCATATCAATATTGTTATTTGATACAATATCACGAAGGTGTGTTAAGATGTTTCTCACCTTGTTAAGTCAATCAGCTCCTGCCAGTAGGTTCTTAGGCTGTTGAAGTAGAGGCTCTGAGCCTCCCGGCTGAAGTAGTCATTGGGGTGTTTATGCCACTGCAGGATGGGACTGAGGGCTCTGCCGGCCTCCATTGCAGCCTCAAGTTCACACAAGGTGTCATGGGGGAGCAGTGAAACCGCTATATAGTAAAACAACCTCTCACTCAGCGCCTGAAGAGAGAAATGATGACATTACACATAATATACACTGCCCCTTAAAAAAAAACAACAAAAAAAACAACGCATAGATAATATTTAGTTAAATATAATCCAACACAAAAAAATACCTATTACATATTTTTTTCTGTCTGTTGTGTTTTCAGTTTAGATTCTTTGGGGCAATTTTGGGCAAGATTTTCCAAGAGCTGACAAGTATGACTAAAGCAAATCAAGCAAACAAAAATCCAATCAATTTTTTGTATAACTGCAATAGTTCACTCTGAGTTTGAAGCAGGATTGAATGGTGATCAGTCTGTAAATACAGTGAACCTCCAAAATATACAGACTGAAAGGCATGATAAATAAAAGGAGGTCTGTCTTTGGAAATGTCTGGATTAGCTATATACTTAAAACATCGTCATAAATGTAATTATTAACGTGACTAACCCTTCAAAAAAAAAAGAAAAAAAAAAGAAAAAGGAATTTAACTCCCAAACTGCAGAGACTCACCTGAGCGCAGGCACAGCCGGCGTGTCCATCAAACACGCCCAGGAGCATTCCTCGTGTCTGCAAGCAAGTAGCTGCACTCCGCCGATCCTCGATGGGAGCGTTGGCCGGAAGCTGGTTGCTTTCAAAACCCATCACAGATGAGACATTTTTCCCATCGAACTCTGGTACCTGGAACCAGAGGAGTAAAAAAAACAAAACAAAACACAACACAGATGAGAATGTAAACATACGGATGATGAAGCAGAATTTCCATGCATGAGCCTCCCACTAACCTTGAAGCTGTACTCGTTGGCTTTGAGAATGGAGTTGACCTGTGGGGGGGTCAGGATGTAGTTGTAGGACACCGAAGATGTCTGATAGCATCTTCCTGCCTGTTGTGTCAGCCATGTGTGGGACGGCCCTGTCAGGGCTGGAAGGGAACCGATGTGGGACTGGTGATGTTGGCATGGTAACAGACTGGCGGCAATGACCTTGGCACGGGGCAAACCCCTGAGCAGCTGGGATGTAACAGGCATCGCTGACCATGCACCGCAGGTAATCAAAACACCCCCGATGTGCACACACCTGATGAAGAAGCACATTACGAGCTCAGGCATATGTACCCATAGTGAACAGAGTGTTCTATGTTTGCACCATTGAGCAAACACTGTGCAAACAAGAAGATCTTCTCTGATACAGTTGAGGTAAAACAAACAACTCTAAGCAGAAATCTACAAACCGCCAATGCACTGAAAACTAAATAATCATGTTTATAGATGTAAAGATCTGACTTTTATGGGAGATATTGTTTTCTTTTCAGTCTGATCAGCTCATTTTTGGACTCAGACACATTAAAAAAATGAAGTAGGTTATCTGATGACATACCTGACATTTTGAAACCATTCATACACTGAAGCAAATTCCCCAAACTTTTATCTGATTTTCATTAAACTGTTATTATAAATCAAAGCGAGTGGGATTTTTTTAGTTTTGACCTCATAAAGAAAACAAAAAAACCCAAAAACAAATCAGATTATTAAGCACCAGAACTGATCAAAGAAAAAAGTGCTGATTGATCCGTGCATGACCAGTATTTGTTGTTCGTCAATTACTGCACCTACGCCCGCATGCAAACATTAGATCATATCAGATTAATGGTTTAAAAAGGCTGTTGATTAACTACAGTTTTCTTGGACACAAGCAATCCTACATGTATAAAACGTAAAACAAATGAATCATAGGGATCATATTTTACAAGCTTAAAATATTTCTAACCATAACAGTTTTAGATTGAAAACAATATAAAAGGAAATCAAATGCATGAGATTAAAAATGTGATGAATGGGAGGAAATGTGATGTATGCATGGAGGATGTTTTAGGTAAACCTTCACATATCTATCTCTTTTTCTAGCAAACACATAATACAATCTATTCTGTTTGCAGCAGTGTTAAACATGTGATCAATTTTTCTAACCTCGTTATGAAAATTAAACAGAGTTAAATAAAAATTTATGACAATAATTGTAGCAGTTCTAACAATTTACAACTTTTGCCTAAAATTGAAATAATAAAAAATGAAGAGATTATATATACATATATGCATGTGGCCGAGGGTAAGCTGTGTGTGACTCTATGCCTCATACAAGCAAAGAAAACTCTGATATACCTAAAAACTACAAATAAGAAAAACAAAAATGTTTTGCAACTCTAACCCAAGCTAACAGGGTTAGAGGGGGAAGTCTATATGGTATTTCAAAATCGGTATTTTTGTAACCAGATTTAAAACGCTGAATTAAAAGAGCAGAATCTGTTTTAGTAACAGCCATGCAGACTTCTGCATATATAGGTCAGCTATGTTTCACAGCCAGTTAAAAATAACTGGGTCCTGGCATTTGTTCCTCTGGAAGTTATGGCTACCCCTAGCCAAGAAAACTCAATCCTAGCCATTGCTTTTGAAATAACTTGCTTCCATGTGTCAAAGCAAATGACGAAAAAAGAAAACACCCCAAGGCAGCAAGACCTAATTGTTTTTGTTTTAATCTAGTCCATTTTAGTAGATGATGCTACATCAATGATATACAGAATACCCTGTTTTTTTGATGCGAACAATTAGAGCTAATAACTACCGTAAAATGTGACGCTTTATGACTCAAACAAAACACATAGGACCGTTTCCCATCTCTGAAACTCATTTGTTGATATCGTTAGCTTCTTTAAGCTAATTACAAACCAGGTACAGACACCGAGAAGACACTAGCCAAAATCATATGCAAAACAACAACACTATACGTAGACATGGCATGAAATAAAACGATTTTTAATAAACTCTTACAGATAAAAACCTACTCAGTAAACAAAAAAAGTAAAGTACACACATTAACGCTATGCTAGCAGGTTACACCCACCAACCTTCGACTAAAACGTTTTGTCTTAAACGACTCGGAAATGGCTCAGGTACATTAAATTACAGTTTATAGATGTCTATTTTAAGACGACAAAGCGGAAAAAAACCTACTGTTACCTTAGCCGAAAGATGTGAAGTATGTATTTAAGTTCATGACTTGAACCCAACCCCTTCAGTATGTTACTCCAAAGCGCCGCACCTCAAACTGAAGGCTAATTGGCTAAGCGTGAATCTACGCCATGACGTCAGACCTCCCGCGCGCCCGCTACGTGTCAAAAACTATACAACGTCAAACTTGTATAATAATTTTAGCCTTTAGGATCCGCGACAGATCTGAAGTGTTTTTTATAAATATACCTGAATTATTTGAGAAAAATTAATGTATGTATATATTATACATATGTAAGTATGTATAAAACGTTTGAGCTCTAATTTCATAAGTACACACTTAGTAAGTAATAAATAACCCACTTAAGTAGTTTCTCATTCTTATGGAAATGGTTGTGTAAATCCTAACTGTGGAGGTTTTAATTTGATATAAATCTCCAATAATTTTGTGGTAACATTAAGAAACAGTTTGAAAGAGCTATAAGTTAATTTTTGATTTAACTATAAATGTCTTTTATTACCAAAATAACTTAATAAAAATTATTTATTTGGGGTTTAAAGCGTTTAATTATATTTAAAAATGAATACTTTTAAAATTATATTCAAATGCTCATTTGATTTTGTTGTGAGGAAAAATGAGAGAGGAAAGACCTTAAAAACAGAACTTAAGCTTGATTATGTATAAAAATTGTTTATTTATTATAAAAACAGCAAAGAAGCACAAGTGAACAGTAAACATCTTTTTAACCAAGAACAGACACGTGTTCATATTAGAAATCTTTGATCCACCAGTGTTTTGTTGGCAAGGTTCCTCCTCCCAAGAGTGTTACGGATGAAGCGGAATATCTGTAATACACAAATACATTTTGGTTTAATGTACTTTTTTTGTTGGATTTTTTTTGGTTGTTTTTTTACTTTGTTGAAGATAAGATATGGCAGACACATCAAACACCAACCATTTGTTGTACGTATGTGAGCACCGCTGCCAGCACAAAGTTCTGGGATCCCAGGTCAACAACACAAAAGAACAAAGTATCAAAGATCAGCAGCGTGGCCTCATTTCCATAAAAGAGGACATTACTAAAGGAATGAGCCTGATCTGCAGAGGGAGAGAGCAGAGGTGTATTAGACACACAAACACAACCATCTACCAGTAAACCAAACATGGAGAGTTTGATACCGTTATAAAAGTAGCTTTTATCAGCGGGTTCCATAAACTCCATGCCGATGACGCGCTCCAACATCAGCTTTTCCTTCACCATGTAGTCCATGTCAGGATGGCCCTAAAGCAAACGATTTAGAATGAGAAAAAAAAGATTTCTGTCAATTAAAACTTATCTACAAAACAAAACAAACAAAAAAACGCAATCAGCAATTTATGGATGTTTGTACCCACATGGTCTATAATGGATCCGAGGAAATGGTTCATGGTATTGTATGCTTTGAACTGCAGATCTGATAAGTTGGCCGTAGATGCATCCATCAACCTTGATGGCCTGTTCCTCTGGAAGCAAAGAGAAATTTAAGCCCCCAAACAGCAGCAGGTTGAAGATCTTGAGTTTTTAAAATGTACATTGAAGAAAAAAGATAACAAAGGGGAGCACACACCCTGCTGAGAGAATCTTGTATTCTGTCATACTGCAACCTCAGACGATTGGTGATAGACACCTGAAAGGTCTGAATATCCGAGTTGGGAACCAAACCTCGCTGGCCGCACAGCGACTCCTACAGACAGCAGAAAACAGTTCGAATGTAACCAAAGGAACATGTCTACAACCTTGTAATCAGTCAGTGGGCCTACTTGTAAGTCACTATATGACACTGGTGACATGGTGTGTACCACACTCAACATGGACCAGACAAGTAAAGGAGATTAGAGAGAGAGATTACAGACAAGCATGGAGATTTTTTTTTAATATTAATATGTTCAGCTGCTTTTTTTTTGAGCTTTTTTACGGCACTAGTGGCTCGTTTTTCTGACAGTAGGCTGACAGGAAAGGGGGTATGAGAGG
>JAUZNJ010094973.1:0-21953 GCA_034780135.1 Jordanella pulchra
TACACTGGTAAGAATATATTTTGGGATTCTGTATTTATTTATATTTATTTTTGTTTATAAATCATTGCTTGTGTTTGATTAAACAATCATCTTTAAACCTGGTAGGTACCAAATGATTTAAGAATAACGTATCTAACCACATAATTAACAGCATTCTTTAGGCTAGTGCTAAACCTTCACTGCTGTTTATTATGACCTCCGCCAAGGAGGTTATGTTTTCATCCATGTTAGCTTGTTTTTTCGTTTGTTTTCAAAAGTGTCTGGTGGATTCTGCTAAAATTTTCACAGAAGGAGTGTAGTGTAACCATTGACAAATGATTACAATTGGGTAATGATCTGGGTCCTGTGTGAAGGTCACAATATGTTGGGATAATTTGCTGCTTGGCGGAGTTTTGCGCTCTCCAAGTGCTTTTCTAGTTCTATCCTGCTATTCTGTAAATCAGTTCTTGTTTTTTTTTAACAAGCAAAATGTTAGTATTTTCAGAACAGAAGTTTCATGTCAAATGTCGAAAGCATTATTGACACCTAAACCTGAACAAAAACACTTCTGACCAAGCCGAGGAAATACTGAGTAGAACAGTCACATTTTATTGCAGAAGCCAGATACAAATATTTTAAATAACTTGTCCTCTACAGTAATTTATTGAAAGGGACTTTTTCCTTCTGTACATTAATAACCATAGATTATATGATTACAAAGCAAACAATAACTTAAATATCAAAACGCTGTACAAAAATCAGGAAGTACAAGAATTTGGTGTAGACACTACTAATAGCATACAGATATAAACAAAACATACAAAAGAGGCACTTATGAGTATAAGAGAAACCTGCACACACAAAACTGTATGTTTACATGTTAATTTCACAAAAAGTCAACATACTTAAGTCCATGTTATTATACAATCTACCTGAAAAGGTACTTTTACAATTATATCAGATACACTTGGCAGAAGAGTGATGTTGAAACTTTGTCATCTGTTCCCTCAGGAATAAAACTTGATTAAGTCAGGAAGAACTGATTTCCCCAACACCCCCCTCCAAGAAAACAAATGCCTGGTTCACATCTTGCATGGCTTTTAATTTCACAGATTTCTGTCAATTGCAAGCAAAAGAAATGTTAAACACATAGACTAAAATAGCCTCTAAGGTTAACAATCTTTATATCTTACAGGCTTTCACTGCAGGGATCTAAGTACTACATCATTTTTCTGGGTTAAATTATTAGAATATTTGTGCAAAATTATCTTTCCAAATTAATACACTTATTTCTTTAAGCACAATGAGTACCGCAGCTCTACAAACAAAGGCCTAAGGAATTGCTGAAAGTCAACTTCACAGATTAAAAATGTGGTCAAAACTACATAAGGTTGAAGTTCACGCTAAGTTATATACTAGCCAAGGCTACACAAGTTGAACAGCTCTTTTCTTTATGTGCAGCAGTTTAGAGAAACCTACGGTGTCATTGACTACGGAAGACAGATTGTCAAACATATTAAACATACATGCCACCTGTTCAGTCACAATAACATCACTCAAAATCAACTTTTATAGTGTTTTTCTATTTTTTTTTTTGTATTTTTTTTAGGAAAGGAGGGCTTATAGGTGACATTACAACCTGTGCTGACTGCTAATAAAAACTTCCTGTTGCTGGCACCAAATGACCTATTTAAAAGGTTTGATTTCAACGATAGATGGGTGAGAAAAACGAGCATTTACAGCATCCTCCACACTTATCCTCACCTTATCCTTGTGTAAAATACATTTTATTTTAAAAACACTATCTCACTTTAAAGGGCCGTATATAATGCAAAAATAATGCCTAGGCTTTAAAAGACATAAAAAATATGATATATAACATAAGACAATCACAAAATTTAGAAATTGGTTTAAAAAAAAGTGAATACAAGATCAAAAAATGCAACTAATACCAAGCCAATTGAATCCGCAATAATTTCTTTATGAAAAAATGAAACTGAAGCATTTTATTAAAATGCCTTTGTCTTTTTGAATGGATTAGTTTCAGTCAGAAATACATGATATCCTACTGTACTTCCCAAACCTGATAGACTAAGAAGGCCATTTCTCCTACTGTACCTACTCAACAAAGTTGAAAGGAAAATAGAACATGGAATCAAATTAAGGTAGAGACAAGTAAGAAAATATCAACTTGCCCATGTCTAAAAACAGATCAATAAGTAAACATTTATACAATGGGAACTCTGATAACTTTACAAGAACCCAAATACATTAGCATCACATACCACAACGCTCTCTGTTAGAAACTAAAGCAAAGACTGCTATCCTGTCACCATAGTAACTATATACCAAAACAGAAACAAAACAAAAAAGTTTTTCCATCCTGAATTAACAAATGTTACCTTGTGGAGTTTTGTATTTGGAATCATTGCCGTTGGTCAGACAACTGCAATAAACCCTATAGGTTGGTTTGATATGAAACGGGATAAATGTCTGGAAAAGCCCCACAGATACATTAAGGATAGTGGAGGATCTGCAACACTGTAGATCTTTAAAAAAAAAAAAAAACATAAATAACTTTTTACAATAGTGATTCCACAAACATCCATAATCACATAGAAAATCCATGCAGAATGTTATTGGAGTTGACATGTGTTTATCTATTTTCAAAAGGGGAGTTCTATAGAGTTTTAAAAGTTGCTTGACTTAATTGTAAAAGATGATTTTTTGTAAATCTGTATAAAGCTTGTATCCTTCAGGTGTGAGATCATACTGCTGTAAAATAATCTGAATTTTTGGAAGGGTTTTACACACCTCTACCATTGATGATAATTAATAATGGAGGACAATGCAAGCTCTTGTGAATACAGTTATCCTTAAAAGAAAACTTTATATAAACTTTTTTATGTCAAAGATTTTTTAAAATTAAATAATGTTTACACACCTGTTGAGTGACGTTTTATTAGGGCTCTATGCCACCAAAAGCCTTTCAATTCCTTTTTTTTCTAAAATCAACTAAAAGTTTTTATTTTTTTTTTGTTCTTCAGCTGAAACACTAAAAATCACAGTTGTCTCTGCTATCAACAAAAAAATGAGGCCTTTTGGTCAATTTAAAAAAAACTGGTTTTAAAGTATTGCACACCAGTAACTTGTCTTTTCCCTACATAAGGACAACACAAATAAAACAAACTGTTCTGGTCAACAATATTGCCCTCCTACTGGAGCTTTATGGTGATTCATGATGTAAGGCAAACATCTAGCCAGTGTTTTCTTCTCTATAAAAGTTCAGTTCTTCAGACAAGTCATTTAATTCATGTCTCCACTGGTTTGAATGTATTGGAAGGTCATTGAAAATGAAGATTTGTCTAAAAAAATGAGATTGTAATCCTAAATATATGTAACCTGTTTTGCAATGCATTTCTAAGCCCTTAACCTGAACGGATTCTATTTTATATTTTTTAATTAAAATGTGTTTCTTTGCTGTCAACCTGGGTCTGAGTATCTAGAATATATAAAACAGAGAGCATCTTCTCTCAAAAGGAGTGAGTCTAGCTGTACTCACTCCTCTCTCTTCTGCCACTAACGGCCATCAGCGGCATTTGCAATCCCGCCTCATAAGAACCAAGGTCTGGGAAGCCCTTTTTTCCTCCTCCAACCAGGTCCTGGCACATTATGGCATCATGGGAAGACACTGTGATCCTGCTACTCACAGAGGTGTTCTCCTCTGCTCTCCTATTTTGCTCTGGTGTGGGAGCAGGAGCTCTGATCCCGCTGCTCCCGGCACCGACGCTGCCATCGATTCCCTTCTTAGACGGCGGCCCCCAAAGGAAGGCGTGAGCAGGTTTGTAGTGCTTGCGAGCGAAACGGAGCAGGCGTCGCCGTGTGGCGGGCAGGCGGATGGTGTAGACAAAGTACTCAAGCACACTGTGCTGCATGTTTGGGAGGGTGGCGTTGCACAGCGACTCTTGGAGGAAGAGACGAACCAATGGGGCCTTAAAAGCCTCATAACCAAGTTCACCAAGGGACTTCAGGATGCGAGTGATCCTCAGGTAGTTGTGATGAGACCTAAAAGAATAAACAATTTTAATTAAACAGGAGTTATTGAAAGCTCTGATGGATTAAATTGTAGCAAAGTGTCCTACTGTACAAGGTTCACTTCCTACAGAAGTAAACACACCATCTTGAAAGTGCATTTAGCCTGTAATATGCTGTGAAATTAGTGCTGACAAAACACAAGGACTAAAGCGATTGCTTTAATAAACCCCGACTTAATAACCATCTTCTCCTGCTACTCTACAATAATGCATTTCTGATTACTGATGCCATTAACCGAGCTCCAGTTCTTTTTTTCTTCAATATAAGGAACTCCTGCCTCAGTGCTTCTGTGTTCAGCCATTTCTCTTTCCTGGGTACAACCACAGATGAAGCTAATGCTGGAGATAAGTTGGTGTGATGCCTTTGTTTTCCTTACAGATAATAAGTCCTCCAGACTCAGAGCGTCTGTGTTCAAATGGGTTCCCTCTCCATTGATTGACAAAGAGGAACACAGATCAGAGTTAAATAATAGCAAAATAAAAAGTAGTAGAAGGTAAAGATGAAAATTGTAGGCTAACTGGTACATCCTTTCTATAATAAAGTCACTCTGGTTGAGACCATTTACAGTTCTTCTAACAGTTGCTAGGGCTAAATAAAGTCTGAAGGATTAGTAGAGCAAGTCAGATACTTTTCAGTGTTTCTAATCAGAGTGAAACATGTTGCAAAGAACATATCTGTGAAGATTGTTGGTCATCCAGGTCATGGTCAAGCTGTAGAAAACTTGCTTAAACTAAACTTTCCCAGCTTGTTGCAAAGAACAGAAGTTTCTTTTAATTTGGAGTTAATTTCATTGATTTTACTTTCTTGTAAAAAGCCTGCATAAATGGTAGGTGTCCATGTTTGCACATTTTTCAAATCATCCTATTCAGTTAGTTCTTTCTTGATCTGAGCATCTCAGTTCTGAAAACTCAACAGCATTTTATTAAGTTTTAAACTTTTCCCAGCTGAGTTTCTTCAATGTAAGGCAGTTTTTCTGTCCTAAAGTAAACAGACATTTTTTTACAGCCCACGAATCTCCTGAATTGCATGTGGGGGAAAAAAAATCTATTTCCTTAACTTAAAACATGCTGCTTTGCATTTGGCTGCCAATGGGGGAGCATTTAAGTTGCATTAAAATTAGAATGATTACCTTCCTAAGAAGATAGAAAAGTAGCAAACGGAAAGGAAATGACAGGGTTTCCCACACATATTCAGCAGTTTATCATCTAATGGCTGCTGCACAGCATGCTGTGCGCGTGTGTAGGCTTACTCATTAAGGTGCTGGAAGCGTTCCTGCCAGTTGGGGGCCCGAGCGACATTACCACTTTTATCCAGCAGTTTGATGCCATAAAAATCCAACATCATTGAATAAGCCGCCAAGAACCTCCGCTTTGCTTCCCGAGTGCTTTGGAATTCCTGATGGAGTTTAAAATAAAAAAACAGGTCCAGTTCATCAGTACTTTTCTACACAGACAACTTATAAAGCATATGCACAAAAATGGTTACTTTATTTCATCTGCAACATTGATATGTCTCTGACCAAATATACATAAATTCTTAAGGGTGATAACCAAAGATTAGGGAGCACTAAAATAAAAAAGAAGCCAGGTTCTAGCGGTGAATGTGTTCCTTACTTTGATCTCGTCCTGAGTCAGTTCATGTGCGTAGAAGTTGAGCCCTTGTTCTCTTAATGGGAACAGCCTGGGACACAAGGGAAGGAGAAGAAAATCCAGGTTAGAACAAAAGACTGAGAAAAAAAAAAGAATCATCCTCTCAAAAGAATGAGAGTATGATTACTTAGGGAATAATATTGATAATTATCTGGAGCAGCTTCTTACTGCTGCTTACAACAAGCAGGAATAGCTCACTCTGTTATACAAGGAGCAGATAAACGTTTATCTTTTAAAACAACAGTTGATTCAGTTTCATAAATTAAACCACATAAATCCATAGTTCCCCATTTTAAAACTCAGAACTTTAATATGAAGGAGATCATGTTAATTTATCCCGTTTTCAAGATTGATTTTTAAAGAAATTGTGTTAAATGTTGAGAAATCCTTGAAGTTTTTAAGCCCATGTGTTAAATCACCTACTGGGGTGAAGCAACTTGACTTGGTGACATTTTTTATTCAGACCACAACAAAAGGTGAACATTTTAAAACAAGCTTTATCTGCTCTAATTAAGACTAAAGTGAAGGTTTATGCATGAACCTTTGTAACCAGCTAACCGAGGTGCATCTGCACATCTAATTACGTATGTTGGAATGAGTCAAAGTGTTTGAGCAACAGCCTGAAGTTATCCATCATGTCTAGTTTTCTTTTCCAGGTATCTTACAGCAACTATAGTAATAGTATAAAAGTCATCATGAAATAAATTTATCAAAACAACAAAGTAGTGATTTAAAAGGAGCCAAACTTACTTTTTAGGGGTCATTTCTGATCATTTTGGTAGCAAGTTACAAACGAAAAAAAATCAAATGTAACAAGGCAGGTTAAAAGTTTAGTCCTATTTTATTCTGAGTAAATAGACAAAAGGTCAATTATACAGACAAGCAAAAAAAGGTCAGCAGCCAAGAATAAATAAATAATTGATATGTATGCTGTCCTTAAACATGAGAGCGTTTTGTTTGTCGTATCTAGGTTCCAACCAGCTTCCAACAACCTCAGAAGCTAATTAAACTTAGAGACCAAGAAGTTTTTCCCTAAATCCATCTCAAAATTCAACGTGGCAACAAAAAATATAGAAAAAGAAGTGGTAACTCATTAAGTTAGTCACTAATCATAAAAAAAAACCTCTGGTAGAGAAGGTGGTGTTACAGAGAGCAGACAAATAAAATGCATCTCATCTGTTGCTAACTAGAGCTAGCATGATATCTTCACGCTATCACCAGCTATCACGGGTCTCCTGCCTTCCAACTGAAACATACTGTAGTGGCGTTTTCCTCCTTCTTTGTGGAAAATTTGATGAATACAGTATAAACACACATGGTGCATGCAGAGCTCACATGGATGCACAACAACACATTTTAGCTTTAATGGTTGGAATTCATGGGTCTTCACTATTCATCTAGAACACGTCCCTAAAAAGATATGCTGCGAAATCAATGTCATCGCAATAAGAGCATGTGTAATGTTGACATTATAAAGGACGGATAGTGAACAGTGGTTGCCTTTTATAAGTGCTTTTTCATGCTAATGTAATATTTATTCAGTTCAACAGAAGGTCATAGGAAGACATGCTCACACCAGACACAAATGACACCATCATGAATGTTAAATTTTAGATTATAGGAGGCAGGTGGGAAAGTTAGGAAAGAGGAGATTAGGCATGTATCTGATCTCATCATCCCATTGTCATTGCTATTATATCACACAGCTCAATCATGCCACAGCGGATATACCGGTAACATCCTGCCAGTCTAATGAAATATCTTGTCACTTCTTGACAAAATTTGGTTTAGTCCTGAAATACTACCAAAGATGGACATTGGGTTTGGCTCTGACAATAAAAATGGTTATTTATAATGTTATTTATAAAATCTGAACTGATTAAAATATTCTGTTTGTTATGATGACCTAAAGCACAATGTTGGATAACAATAACATTGGGGCTGCAGGGATATTCTACATTAATACTTTAGTGGTTAAATCCAAATAAAAAAAAAAGCAAACATTAAATACTTAAAATAAATACATGATTTTAAATGTGTTTTTTGCATTGCTAGTTACTATTTGTATTAAAAAACACTGATCCCCACTTACCATTGAATATAGGTGTGATTGTGCTCCAATTTGTCATAGTCACCTCTCCACTTTGAAAGAATCTCCTCGATGTAAATACCTGAGGAGAGGAAGAGGGTCAGTAAATGTTGCATGTGTTCTTGAACTAAACGAACTTCAGCAAACTCAGAACTGGATTTCTCTGCATCCTGCTGCTGATCTTACCATCGGGAACCAGAGGGATCTTGTTCATGTAGAAGCGTAGGTTTCGATACTCGTTGGGCTGCCGAGACTTTCTGTAGTTCTGCACAGACAAACAAAGCGAAGACATCAACACGGGAGATCTACATGCATGCATGCATGTGTAGGTAGAAGAAAAGATTTTTTTTTGGAACATGCATTGTTGTGTGAATGTACCGGATAGCTGTGACGGTATTTGTAGAGATCCCTGGCGGCATAAAAACTCCTCTTCATCTTGGGAGCAGACTCTGGGGAGTCAGTCAGCTGAAAGCGGAAGATGGAAAAGAGGACCATGAATAAAGCAGAGGAGGATATGAAAGACAGCTGAAAGTAAAGAGGTCAAAATACAGGTCCAGAGTAAAATAAATAAATAATCCCTTGTTAGAACAGATGGAGTGGAGCTCTTATATGCTGTTCAAACGATTCAAAAGCATTTGCTCTCTTTTGAGGTCAAGCGCTGTCATCACTCATTCGCTTCTCAACAGCAAAGGAGGACAACTCACATCAGTGCTGTGCTACAGGCCCAACAGAAGGATCCTACATTTAGTGCATTTCAGAATTTGCAAGGATTTGCTCACTTAGTTGACAGCAGTTATTTCAATGATTACATTTGGATGATTTTGACAACTCTGAGCATTTTTTCTTAAAGAAATCAATCGTTTCTAACACATGTCAAGACATACCTGCTGTTTATCTAGGTTAAGAGAGAACCACTTATAGCAGATAACAGGAAGGCTGAACTTGAAGCTTTTTAAAAATTAATATAAGCTGTGACTATGACTAATACACTAATAATAAAAAAAGGTTTTATACTAGCTCTCTTACACGTCGCAACAAGGCCCCCCCAAAAATATTCTTGTTAAATGCACTTTTATTAAAATTCTATTTACATAATTATGGAAGCCTTTTAAAATAAAGTTTCATTGGCGGTTTCAGAATAATTAACTGTGCTGCTTTGTATTATATATAAAAAAAATGTCAATATGTTAACACACCAGGTGAAATGAAAAATGTTTTTATCAATTATTAAATTAAAAGTAGACTAATACAGTTGCTTTTTTTCTAAAAACAGTCACATTAATTGTTTGCAGCCTGAGTTGACTGTTCTCTGGTACTGTGGAGGTTTTCGCTCCCCACTGTCACCCCCTGCTTGCAGTTAGGACAATAATGTGATGAAAATCCGGGGTAATCTGCTAGTTGCCTTGGATAACATTCTGGTCTTATTGCTCATCCAACCACACTGATGGACGGGATTGTACTGTACATACTGTATATTTGCAGAGTGAAGTGCTTTTTACGCTATAGAAACTAATAAAAATAACACATATCCAGGATGATTTATAGGAGCCCCTAACCAATCTACGTTAGAAAAGCCACCTTGATAGGTTCTCACTGACTTTACATTTAAATGATCGGTTTCCAAAATGAAGTTTGCCCTCAGATTGGCCTTGTCAGAACACCGTGCACTGCTGACGGGACGCACGGCAGGCTACTTCCGTCTGTACCAGCGCTTGCATCACATCCATCACCCCCTCCTTGTACCTGCAGGGCAGCGTCCCCGCTTTGTCCCGCGGCCCGATCGCTCTCCGCCGGGCTGACGGAGTCGGAAATGCCGCTGTCATCTTCAGCCGTCGGCTCATCGCTCTCCGAGTCCGATCCCCACGTCGAGTCGCATTCCTCAACGGTGCTCGGCTCCTTGAAGCGCCAGCTGCCCACCAGGTTTCCCATTTACAGCGCATGCAACTCTTGCCCTCTGTTATTGTCCTTCGGTCTGCACCAGACGCTCCATCATCGGGTCCGCGGCTGCCTGGATTCGGGGGCTTCAGTGCGGAGCTTTTAAACGGCATAAAAAAGGGGGAAATTCCACATCAGCAGCAATGATGCGCGTTTCTGTATGGGGGGTGATTAGTGCCACCAGGGAGGAAGGAGGAGGTCTTAAAGCCGCAGATACCACAAACTCATGTGTGTGAGGGAGGGCCAATAAAAATAAACAGTTCTTTTTTTGGGGGGGGAGGAATTATTATGTAATAGTTTAAACAATTTTGAGTAAAAACATATAATGAATTATCGTGCATAACTCATATTTTAATGTTTAAAAAAGCCACTCTTACAAATTTAAGTTTATATTAGACATTACCCCAACCCATATAATGAACATCAGATTCATTCTGATGATGAGTTCACAAAAGCCATCCTGGATATTATGATGTTTTAAAATAAAGTTTTGAAAACAATCCTTCGTTTCACGTTTTCTCTACTGGATGAACTAACTAATTCAGGTCTGCCTGACCTCAGTAACCATGACGACAATCTTTCTAAGTTCAGAAAGTAGTGGAGTTGTGAATGGAGCCCACTCCTTTCCACAGTGTTTCGTAAAGCGTTTTCAACAGGAATTTGGTTGCATTTCTGGTTGCTCATACGGATGAGTTTCCAGGACAGACTGGGTGGTAACCGGCCTCTGTGTAAATAACTATTTCATACAAACATGCTGATAGTTTAATAGTTCACAAAACAGAGTTAGAATAAACAGCTGTGTTTTGAAATGTTTCTTAAAATAATCTTAAAATAGTTTGCTTTAACTCTGTAAAAGTACTTCGTATTTGGAGGACTCCTCTTTCTGGATAATTTCTAGTCTTTCTCCATTTAAAGGTTAAATCAGTGCAGAATGTGAACTTACTGTAAGTGGTCCCCTTAAGTTTTAGAAAAAAACAAGACCGTCTCACTGCTGAGAATGAGTGAGGTTTTGATTCTCACCCAATTTATGGAGAACAAAATTTTCCATAGCTGGGTGAAAATCTGATGTACAATCATAAGCATTTATCTTGCAAATCAGACTTATTGAGTCAACATTGAGAAGAAAACCAGAGCTCAATATTTTTATGCTGTTGGGCCTGTAATTTGGCCAGCCTGGACACTCAAATTAAGGGTCAGATGTAGATGAGGCTGTGACGTTTGGCACCATGAACAAAACCTTTAACATTGATGTGACTTTGACTAATAAGGTTTGCCCGGTTACCCTGCTGCGGCTTCAGAAGTTGCTGTGACGAGAGAAACTAAGTGCATAGCTGACGTCAGTGTAAAACCTAGAAGAGGCTGGTGGGAAATAAAATGAAACTAAGGAAGACACAATCGAGACTTGATCAACCGTATCGTCAGAGTAGTTTCTGTTGTATGAGCAAATACAGGAACTGAGGGTTCAGCAGTTTTGCCTCTTGTGAAATTACAGGGAAATTGATGGGATGACACTTAAACATGACACAGTTTACTGGAGAGAATTTATTTTTCATGATAAGGTTCAGATGCATTATGTTTTTTCTTTATTTTTACTGTTTGTAAAACCATACAACACATATGAGGTCAGTACCTCTCTAAAAGACATCCTAACCTACAACACATGCACAACTGATTTAAGCACTATAAATTAGTTTTTTTTGGTATATCTAGAAAGACCAGATAACAAATTTGAATGTAAGTACATTACATTAGATTATAAAGATCCAGATGAGAGTCCACAAAACTAGACAATTATAGGTTAGATTTGCCAATATTCATTTGGAGAATGTTTTTTAATAGTTTAAGTTAAGTTTAAGACCTGTTGCCTCAGGCATAAAACTAACATGGTATTTTAGAAAGAAAAAAGGCACAAAATAACAGAAAAATTGATTTATATAACTTATTTTTAAAATACGTGTTTGGTAGTTTTTAGGGCATGTTTATGTTTTTTTGTGTGAAATGAAGAATATCCATTTTTTTATTGATGTTAAGAATTGATGCTGTGTTTCCTGTAATCTAGCCTGTCTTTTTTTTTCGGCTCATGTGCTGTTTACCGTTCCTATCTGCCTCTCTGTCAGTCTCTGGCAGATTTTCTCCCTGCCAGCGTCATGTTCGTTGTCTTTATTGTGGTCACAGCCAGCCCTTCTGTGCAAATTTCTGCTCACCATGTCCTCACAAGATACTCATCACCTTCTGACTCTGGTTATGTCCAGTAGTACTATTTCTGTCTGTTTAGCCACAATCCACCTGTTTAAAGCATACCACCAGCATGTTCAGTCATCATCCACCCCCTCAAGTCTCCGATCCGCCTCGTTATATTCAGTATCACAACCTCTCAATAAATCTTTTAGGTGCAACGGCTGATTATGTGGTTCTTAACTTATATAATCATACTACTTTTTTATTGCAAACTTGTATTTCCTCTTTATCAATCTCATGATAATGTTGGATAATGGCAACTTTATCTTCTTTTCCCCTTCTTATCACTGATCTAATTGTTAAAATCTTAAATCACAAAGCCATGAGGTAATATTGGACTAAGGAAATATTTTCAATTAATAGTCAAAAGGAGAGGCCCCAAAATTTTTCACTACCAAAAGCAAATAGTAAGTAGGATATAAATTGTATAAATTGTGCATCTTCGGTCTCACTTATTAATTTGCACTATAGTCAGGTGGTCAGACTGCACCCATGGTGTGGTCACTGATCATTAGTTTGTTTGGCTCACTAGTTTCAGACATGCTGGGTTAAATGGATTGTTCACACTGACTAGAGCACAAAAAACTAAAAAGCTGTTTATAACTTTACGATATAGTTATATGGAACAAAAAAATAGTAAACATTACATATTAAGATTTCATACTTTAAAACATTTACTATAGACTTTGCTTTTCCAAAGTAGACATATCCTACTGTAGAACTTTTTCTAGTTAAGTGCAGCTTGTCAAATTATACAGAGACAAACCCTTTTATTGACGTTTAAACAGTATATATGAGGTAAACTTGAACAGGCTGACCTAGTTTCACCCATTTAAAGGTTTATCCTTTGAATTTTTTTTGTCAAATAATACTCAGTTTTGAGTATAATGATTAGACACTTGGTTAAGGTTTTCTGTCTAAGGAAACCCAGTTTCTGTATTTAGTTCTAGACTATGCAGACTTTACACCTTCTGGAAGAGCATGCTGTGACTGCCGGCAGTCACTTGTATCTTTGTTGATTTCACAGCAATCCCTATCAAGCCATCAGTGGCTATACCCACTATTTCCCTATAATATGTAATGTTCCATGTACTATGTGTTGCAATTTATCAGAGAATATAGTTTCCTAACTTTAAGATTTGGTGAAAAAAAGCTATGTATGAATAAGATTTTGACTGACTATAAATGTGTGTAAGATAAAACCCTCCTCAGAATGAGATGTTTCCCCACAAAAAACTCTGAATCACCAGTGATGTGAAGAAACAGCTTAACAATTAGAACTGCTTGAGGAAGGGAGACCGGGAATTAATGAGGAGTAAACAGAACCAACTTATAGTGAAGGAAATGGAAAGTAAGGAGGTATACAGGAAGAAGATGAAAAGAAAGCTCCAACAGAACAGCATCATGATGTGTGGTCAGGGATGAAGAGACTACGATGGATGGAAGTCTGGGCAGAGCCAATGAATTGAGCATATTAAACAGGTTCAGTTCAGAAACATGCTCAGTATCCCTCTCCTACACACAGTCAAATGTACATACTGCTCCTCTTTGACCCAATACTCATTTCTCACACCTTCACTGTTTCCTCTTCTTCCACCTCTGCCATATACCCTCCTGCTTCTATGTGGTTATTCTCAACCAAAAGATGTTGCCACTCCTCCCCCTTCCAGTGTCCAAAGAAGTCAAGTGAAGAGACACTGAAACACAATAAGCACCAGGTCCAGACGGTTTCTGCCACAGAATCCTGAGGACTTGAGCACAGCAGCTCTATGTGATTCTACAGCACCTCTTTAATGTCTTTAAGAGACAGTTCCAGAGTTGGGGAAGACATTGTTGCCTTGTTCTGGTACTTAACATATTGCCCTGAAATCCCATGTCATGAAGATCCTGGAGGCTCCTGTTAGTCCACCTAAGCGAGCGGTCTTCATATCATGCTGGAATTAGAGTTAAAGATTGCGATCATGCACCTGTTTCAACAAACTCACTGTCATATAGACAAGGAGGACAGCACTGTGAGGATCCCGTCCTTTGCTTTCTACGGTGCATTTAACACGATTTAGCATGGTTTGCTTTATATACTCTCTGAAAGACTCAGGGGGCATTAAAAATCAGTAGTTAGCAGCACAGGAGCACCACATGGGACAGTACTCTCAATTTACCCTCTGTAAACCTATGATTTCCAGACAGACTCCTGTCATCTGCAAAAATGCTCAGATTAATACAGTTATTACTTATTTACGCACATGAATAATAATTTTATAATTAAAGCAAGAGAGAGGAAAATACAAGTATAGAAAATAAAAATAAAAAGAAGCTACCCTAGCATTGCCGAAAAGAGGTGGAAGAAGGAGGAAAATAGAAGCTTCACATCTAAGCTGCAGAAAGTAACGTGTTTTTTCATGGTGGCGGCAGTAACAGTAACACACAAACGGTGTTAAGGAGGGTCCGAATTTAAGTTATACATTCAAAAGAATAGAAACCATGTATCTTAAGGAAGTTATTAACAACTATCACCCTGCATTAATGATCCCTCAGTGATAAAACTTCCCAATAATATTGCTTTAATGTGTTTATTTATTGATGTACATGTTTACAGTGGCACTCATTTGAAATTAATTAGTGTACTGAGTTTTGGCTTAAGAAGTAACCTCACAAAGCAGAACTCTTTCATTTTATCACAACAACAGAATATATTAATGAAAGAAATAACATGTTCATATAATCAATGTTAATCAAATGTTATTATTAGAAAATAATTTCAAGTGTTTTTAGGATCCAACTTTTGGGATAAGATCCAAAAACGTTAAGTTTCTCAGATTCTCTGAGTTTAAAAACTTCCGTTCATTAAATTGATAAAAAATTCAGATGAAGGTTTTTCTAAATAACTGGGTAAGCTGGATGATCTTCAGTGATATTCTTTTTTCATCTGCTGCATTAAAAATAAATGAAGAAAAATATCAGAAAATAAAATTTTTTATGACTGTCTTGTTTAATTAATGTTTATTTATTGCAGAAATATGAAGATTTTTCCTCTATTATTATTTCTTTTAACAAGTGTGTTGTACACTGAACCCTCATTTTTCGTGTGGGTTACGTTCCTAAAATAACCCGTGATAGGCGAAATCCATGAAGTAGTAACCATTAATTCTTTTTAACCGTTATTATACAATGAAATACTCCATAATACATTGAAACCAAAGAAGAAAACGTTTTTACACCCCCAAGCATTTAACAAATAAAAGTACTGTATTATCGTGTTTTTTTTTTTTCCAAATAACTACTGTACTGTAAATTAATAATTTTAATCATCAATACGAACTGAAGGCTTCAAATTGCGGGGATCAGCACCGGAGACAAAAAAAATTATTATAAAAAACATCCAAATTACAGGACAAATGGTGACTCACTGCTCTTCTGGCTGAGCTGCTGCACCCTGAATCCGCTCTGTAGCATTTTCTTTTTTCTTCTAAAGCCTGTGTACGAATCTTAAACCATAACGTTATATTGACACACGGGTAGAGAAGAAGCAGAGGGAGGACAGTAAAAGTTACAGTTGAGCTGCTCTCCTGTTCATAGAACTACAGTTTGAACACTGTGGCAGTTCCACAGAATCTGTCACACTCAGGGCAGACAGGAGGAGGGCCCCCTGAGTGAAGTTCGCCTGGGGCCCCAAGATGGCTACGTCAGCCACTGAGTGGTGAAGGAGTATAAATAGGCCTATCTTGGTTTTCTCCTTGACAGTAGACTAGACTGAAGATGCAACTCTGAACCTGTCTATAAAAAGGGTCTGAGCAGGAAGCTTAGGTCCTTTGGTTTTTGCATCAAATAGATCTCATGTCCTAATATATATACACTGGTTACCTGTTATTAAAACTGATTTAAAAATGTTTAACTTTTAAGAGTCTGTATAATTCCTTCCTATATTAACAAATTCTTAAAGCCATATATTACAATTGAAATCATTGTAGTCGAAGAAAGTGTTCAAAGTCCTATTACCGGATATGAAATTTAATGTAGTCTCTCTTTCAGGACTGCTGACCTTCTTTGTAGAAGAAGCCTGTTTCTTTTGTTTTCTTTTTTTTGGAAGTTGTACTTATTCATGCATGTACATTTCCTTTTAACTGTCTCCCTCATTCAGTTGTTTTTCCTTTCAAACATTTATATTTTCATACTGTCTTTGTGAAGCACTGGGGATTTCTTATCAATGAAAGATGTTACAGGAATTAAATTTACCTACTTACAATTGTGTCTGTAATATAATATTATGCTGTTATGTGCCTAGAAGGAAATAAACTTGTTTATAATATTTTTTTCATATAAAAAACGGAATTGCTTTGGTTCAAATGAACTGATAAAGAATTAACTTTTCGTTTTATTTTAAGGATAACGTTTTCCTTTTTTCATGTTACATTTACCCTGTTTACCACAAGAGGGTGATGTTTTCATATATTTCTAACTCTGGCCACAATGCCTAGATAAATTCTTAGATTGTACCTGTCCAGTTCAGTTCCTTTTTTTTCCACTCAGTCCAGTCAGTAACCTTCTTTCAGCAGGGTGTTTGGAGGACTGAAAGTAAAACAACACAGGAGCACTGATCCAAGGTTACTTTCTATTGTTGAAGAAAATATTTTCTGTAGCAAAACTGGAAGGAAATTGCAGAACTATAGTTTTAGCAGGGATTTTAACTGAATGCTCCTAGTAACAAAAATAGATTTGTGTAGAAGTAAGAAATTCCTGGATGTTGTTTTGCTGTATCACTCTGGCACAGTTTGGTCCAATCTTTAGCAAAATTGCTTAGATAGATGACCACAAAGTATTTCAAGGGGTTAGCTACTTAGCTGTGTGTGTGTGTGCGTGGGTGTGTGGGTGTGTGTGTGTGTTTTGAAAAGCTATTATGCTCCTGCAGTCTGGCAGCAAATAAACCAGCTTCCAAAGTAATTATTTTGCACAGCATCTGATGAGGGGAGAAAATCAGTGGCCTTCTGAACCTTTTAAGTTGCAAATCAAAATATGACCTTTTTTCATTGAGCATTTATAAGGATAAAACTTCATTGAAGCATTATTAACAATGTGCTTCTTTGTTACTTTGTCTAAAAATATAAAATTCATCATGCTGTTTTTGACATATTAGCATAAAAATCTGTTCAGATTTCAAATGTTATTTTCATAGAAAGACATTAATGGTGTTTTCAGACTGCACAAATGGCAAACCTGACACTCTCTGACATCTGTATCCATTCCATTATTCAAATACCTTTTAGAGGTGGACAACAGTGTCTTTTAAAACCCAGGTAATTTGTTTCCCTCCCTCTTCCTCAAAAATCAAAACCACTCTTCCTGGAGAATTTTCTAATAGGTGCTGCTAGTTTAAAACAACACCGACTTTGGTTGAGTGACAAAATGCTTAAAGCAAATACAACAGATGTCAGATGCTGCCTATACATAGAACTCTCTGGTAGTGTTCTGTTGTGGTATTTTAGTATATGTATGACCTACTCCGATAGGGATAGTAAATATGTTATTTTATTAGATATTATTTGGACTGTCATATATCGCTTATGAACACATGCCCTGGTGGCTGTGTTTTAGAACAATAAATGAAACTGTAAATCAAGCTCAGGTCACAGCCAGACAGATATTTCTGCACATAATACAATAAATTAACTACAACATCCATTCAAAATATAAGAGTTTAGTCATAAAAGCAATTCAGCTCAAAGTCAAACTCTTGACTAAACACTAGAAAACTCAACTAAACTAAGAAGATGGGAAAACATGGTTGAAAACCATAATCAATGAGATGATGCAATAATATCACCGTTTAGTGTGGATTGTATGTTTGAGAACCAAAGTTTATCTTGAAGAATTTAAAATGTGATTAAATTAGCTTGTAATTAATTTAGAGCAATTGGAATGTTTTCAAACCAATTCACAACTAACAACTAATGTTTTATTAAATGATTTGCATTATCAGACATCAATAACCTTTAGTTAACTGAATGTGTTCAGTGAGCTAACAGGTAGCAGAAATGAGGATTCATTGTGGTCATAATTTCAGACAACATCATGGTGCCAGGCAGGAGATCCAGATCTCCAGAAGGACAAGGCTAAGTTTTGATGGTTAAGTCAATCTCTACATGCTAATAATCTCAAACAGTTGCTTGTATAACTGTCATTTGTTTTTCTAATTTTGTTTTTTTAATAAAAAATAAAAAAGTTATGTTTTTTGTAGCCAGTGTTGGCATTACAAACACTGATGCTGCGTTTCTAAAGGGTTTCTTTATTCCAATGGAACATAAATGTAGCAGTTCAAGGTTAGTTTAAAAGGTGCCCTGCACACTCAAAAGGTCAACTTTCCTATTGCATCTACAGACATCATTGCTACTGCAGAGACTATGAGAGGTGCATTGATTGTGTCCAAGCTGAGTGCTGAGATGTAAGCCAAAATAAGTCAGGGCGAGAGCCAGCAAAGAGTGGCTGCATGGGAAATGATGCTGCATGTGCCTTTAGATGCACCTCCATGGTTCACATATACCCACCTTAGGGGGGGTTGGCAGCAGTTCTATCACTTTCCGACCCAGTCTCTATGTCTCACAGCTGCTCTTGGATGAAAGTCATCCAACTGTTCTCTGTGTGTGTGTTTGTTTGTTTTTCTCACCTCTGAATTGTATTAGCTCCGTAACTTTTTTTTTTTCAAATAAATCAGCTTAGATTGCGTCAGCACTCTCTCAAAGAGAGCAAATAAACAAGATTAATATCAAAGCGAATAGGAAAGGGAATGAAATAGAACAGGGAGGGGGAGAAGATGAGCCTAAAAATCAACAAAAAGGAGAAGATAAATCGTATGGAGAGAGACAAGTAAACAGGAGACAGCCAAAAATATCTTTATCATAGTTTTATCTGGTCATGCTAGAACATAAAAAAAGAAGGGAAACTTTTGGGAAATAAAATTTTTTTGCAGGTAGAGTAATAATACCACTCTTCATGCCTTTTTTAAATAAGGTGTATCCCTCACTGTTTCACATCTTAAGATATTGTGTGTTTGTGTAGAAGTGAAACATTTAACCACAAAACTTGCTATTTGTAAGGGTGTGTGCTTTCAATCCACAGAAGCCCCCAAATTTCTTTCAACAGCTTTTGTCCACCTTAAAAGGCACAGTTTTTGTGTCCTTCGACTCCCTGCATAGAGTCATTTGATCCAAAAATCCAAACAAGCAATTAATGTTCTGGAGATTAATAGATTACTTTAGATATTTGTTAGTATTTCCCCTCTCGGTTTTCCAGTTCATTTGTTTCTTAGTACAGTTGTCCCCAAACGTTTCCACTAACCCCTCCAAATAGCATTAGGTTCTTGTCACAGACTCCTATGTGTTGTGCAGTTGTTTCACATGAGAATAGCAGATAGTAATTTTTGATACTTTATTTTATTGCCAATGAATATCAACTATTTTAACAAAATGTTCATAAGAAGAGAACAAAAGGCAGTTCAGTGACCTGTCATCCATGATGTGATTGTCCTTTTCTTGGTAGTTAAGAGGTAAAAGAGCCTAAAAGTTAGTTTTTTATGTCAATATGATATATTATTACAAACTATATTTATGACGTTAAAAGTATAGATTTTCTGATAGTTAATATACATATTTTTGATCTTTTCTTTTTCCCACATTTTGTTGCATCCTCATTAGTGTTCCCATGGCACCACAGCCCTGAATTTGAAAAAACAATATCAATGTATGTCTTTCTTTGTGTTAACCATTCACCTTTCCTCAGTTTGCCTGTTTGTTTTCTGTCAGAACTGCTCCTCATTTCCTGATTAACTCCTCTGCATTCATTTTCATTATCCACACTCCCCACAGTATAAAAGCTCATTGGTTATTATTGCTCCCTGCTTATACATTTGCCATTCTATTCTGTCGGTTTCTGTGCTAACCATCTTTCATCCATGTTCCTGTTTTGCTTTTCATTTAAAATATTTAATAATCTTCAGGCAATGTTTATGCACATTGAGTGTTGCTTTCTGTATGATTTACATTTTTGTTTTTGCTCAACATCCATCTTTATTTGCCTGCATTTAGGTCCTCCTCAGCCACTACCCCTGCTTGCAACCTTTGAACCTTTTTTTTTTTAAAATAAATTTTTAGACGATAGTGGTCATTGTTTTTTAAAGTAGGCGGATAGGAAATAGGAGTAGGAAGAGAGAGAAGACATGTGGCCAAAGCCACTAAGCAGGGATTCAAACGTGTAACAACTGTGTGATGGGTTGCATGCTTAACCCCCTGCACCACTGCCACGGCCACAGCAAAACTTTGTAACTATTTGTCATTTTAGATTAACAAACCCAAGTTTGTATATTAGTGAATGTGAAGTTTAAACAATATTTTGGCATTTAGGTCAAAAAGTGTGCTTTGCATTTATATTGAGTACAGTGGCTCTGACACCACTGAACAAAATCTACCCTTTTTGTGTAAATCAAAGCCTTTTAGCTTATTGTGTGAATACTGTAAGCACAATCAGGTGCAGCAGGTTTTCTCAGTAAGTCATTACACCCTTTCATCTGCAAGATTGTTTGTGTTGCATACCCAGCTTTGATTCTGTTCTCCATTTCAGATTTTTAAGAATCTGTAAGTCTGAACCTGATCCCCTGCACCCTCCAGAGAAATAGTAATTGAAATAAACAATCAGACTGGTTTTCTGCATATGGGTCCTGAAAATTCCCCAGACCGTGTCAGTAACAGAAACCATCTTATTGAAGAAAAAGCTGATTTACCTAACTAATGTTGTTTAGAGATAATTTCATAAGTTGTCATAACTAAAAAACATGCAAATTCCACGCAGACAGATCCCAGCATGGGATCAACCCAGAACCTTCTTGCTGCAAGGCAACAGCGCTACCCACTGCCCCACTGTGCAGCCATTTAATGAAGTTCATGGCAGTAATTAGTTTTTGTAATATAAACAAAACTCCTTTTGAATAATGCACCACATGTTTATTTAAAAAATTAGCCTATAAATTAACATGTTTATGCTACCAATTGCTAAACGAGTGGTGATTGTCAGGATCATGGTGTATCTTTTTTTGCTCGTGTGAACCAGATTTCCTTCCTGAAGATCTCTGCTGGAAGACTTGGTTTTCCAGGGGCAGTTGGCACACCTGTGTATCATCACCATCATCTACTTCTTCTTTACCTGATCAAAGAATGGGTGCAAATTGCTTTTTGCTCTGTGTGAATCACTTTCTTGCCAGCTGATACCTCACCTCTCTGCCCCCTGGTTCATCTCCTTCAGATACTTTTCCAGGAACTCCCTTGCTAAAATAATCTCTGGCAGTTATCTTCTGCGGCTGGGAACACTTGCTCCTCCGGCCTGCTCACTCTCCATAACCTCTTGGACTTCAAAGTTACACTCAGGACCTCAATACTTCCCTCCTGGCAAAACCTGCAGCTTTTCACAATAAGCTATTACGCTCTTTCATCTGCAAAATTCTTTCTTGTGCAAACCTAGCTTTGATTCTATTACCCATTCCAGGTTTCTAAGAACCCATAAGTCTGAACTTGGTCCTCTCCATCCCACGAAAACAATTAATTGAGATATACAGTTTGAATTGTTCACTGTGAAATTATCTAGTCAATGAGAAAAAAACTAATTTACCTAATTTAACGTAGTTTGCTGTTTGAAGATAAATTGTAAAACTCAGACTGTGGTGTTAATCTGTTTTGTTTTTGTCGTCGTCGGCTATCCTGCTGGCGGCAGGAAGGAAGAAAGTCGATCGCCTAATCTTATATATATATATATATATAAATCACTCTCTCACCCTTGTAGGGTGGTATCTGTACCATCCTCAAGCTCGGGTCTTCTACCAGAGATCTGGGAGTTTGAGGGTTCTGTGCAGTGTCTTAGCTGTTCCTAGGACTGCGCTCTTCTGGACTGAGGCTTCAGATGTTGTTCCTGGGATCTGCTGGAGCCACTCT
>JAUZNJ010094984.1:0-21952 GCA_034780135.1 Jordanella pulchra
TTTTACAGCATGAAATGTCTGAATGAGTGCTCATCCAAGACTGGTGATTCCATACTTTTTGCCAGGGGTTGTAAAAGAATAAAACTGTTCTATGTGGCATAAGTATCTCAAGCATCAGACAATCGATATATGTACATTTTTTTTCAATTATGTTTGAAATAATATAGATTCATATGAAAAATATGAATGTAAAAAAATCATAAGATTTATCTTAGAGTTCATGGGTTTGATATTTACATACTGGTCAAACATAACTGTAATAATTTATAGTAACAGTCACACAATGTTTGATGTTCAAGGGATTAAATTTTATTGAGAAGTTTAGACCATTTCTTCCAGACAGAACTCTGGTGTGTGAACTAATTAATAACATGCAAACTTTTATGATTCTTCTCCCTAAAAGAATCAGAACTGAGACTCAAGAGGAACCAGAATCAAAATAAGGAATCAGAATCATTTAAATTTAAACGAGGTCAAACCCAATGTATGAACACTGGTCAGTCTGCTTGTGTTGGCTTTTCATGTCCTTATTTTATTCATATAAAGCATTTACACAAAATGTGGTAAGTCGTTTGGGCTGTTGATAAAAATTTCTGAATCGAAGACTTAAATCAAATTCCTAGTGAAACAAACAAGGAATTTGTTTCCTTGGCTTTCTTTCCAAACTTGGCTAATACATTTTATTCGGAATATTTGAATCTCTAAGTAGGTCCCAATTGGCATCTTTTCTAACTAAGATTTCGATGAGTTTGTAAAACTTCCTGCTACAGCTCCTGGAGAAAAAAAAATTTATATTACAATCCTTTAGGGATTTCATTGTATCGGAAAAATTACAAAAAAAAGAAAGGGTTCTGAAAATATATGGCCAGTGTGGTATTCGTTTGTCACCATTTACTAATGCCGGGTTCATGCAGGAGGCCAACTGTGACAATTTTTCCCCCCTGATTTTCTACTTCCAAGAGGTCCTGATTATTATGATGGCTCTTAAGGTAATCTCATGAGATAATCCTGTTGTGTGTGGTGTGTTAAGAATGATCTGGCTCCCTCAGAACAACAACCTGACTGCTGTGATCACAAAACAAGGATATCAAATACACTGGATTGTCATGGCGTGATATCCTAGTGTGTTTGCAAAATTAATTGACTACAATTCAAGTGTCTAAAGCTGTGACTTTTAGTGAAAGAATAAAAAATGGTTCAGTGGGCATCTCCTTAATCCAGAACTTGATGTTAGAGACTGTTTCATTATTAAAGTCATTTAACTGCATTATAGGCCTTATTAATAGATTCTTAAAACAGATTATGAAATTTAAGGCAGTACCAACACTAAACATTAATGTTATTTAAACACTTGTTACTATGCAATAAAAAAATAAAATAGAAATACTTATAATACCCTCCTCTCTCTCTGATGAGAGCTTTTAAGATTAAGTTAAAAATAACAATGACAAGTAGGAATTCATACTAATAACAGTGTTTTTGTCCTCTGTAGGAAAAGGATAATCTTCGAGTAATACACTGAAGTTTTATTTTGCTGTAGGGCATTAGCTTTATGAACCAAAGGGACATTGTTGTCTGCAAATAATGGCTGTCAAAACAAATATTACCCCTACTGTTCAAAAAAAAAAAAAAATCTCCAAATGGAAGCGTCTTTGATGGGAGCATCAAAGGATAAGGTCATAAGACGGCCAGAAAGTGCAAGTATCTTATTAAAAGGAGACTGGATTAACATCAAAACAGAAAAAAAATACAAAATGTTTCAGAAGCTATAAAATAAACAGAAGCAAAAGAAAAAAAGGTGAACTTAAAGGGACGGCAGATTTAAGTCTGTCTAGTCAAATGTGTCAAATATCCCCCAAAAAACATTTTCAAGTGTGATGATATAAAAGTTTGGTAGGATATTAATAGCTGTGTTTCCATCCAACTGAAATGAGAATTTTAAGCAAAGATCTAAAAGTTCGAATAAGAGGTCATGCGAATTTGTGGTGATATGTCTATGAAGGTTACAGTTTGTGGTGCTTCCATTTGGTATGAAGTGTATCAACCAAAGGATGAAAAGCATGATGTCATCATACATCGTCGTCCACATCATGTCGTCATGTATGGCTGCAATAAAAAAGTAAAGGCCGCAATCTAGTACTGACCACAGATCAGTAATTGAGGAAAGTTTTGATTAATGTGTTATCAGGCCAGTTGGTCTTACGTTAAAATGTTAGCTAGTGATGGTGATGTTGCTTTCAGCCATGTCATGAGTAAGTGGACCATCCAGGAAGATGGCAACAGCAGAAACATCTGATCAGTCATGTCAGGTAAAGTTTAATACATTAGAGCCGATTAAAAAAAAAAAGTGTTTCTAACCCATTTTGCACATTAATATATTTTTTTTGCAAAAGCCAAAATTAACCTCAACCAAGCGTAAAAACTTTTCTGTCAATCTGAAGGAACGGAGGGGAAATTTTGCCATTTCTATCAAGGCTTTCTGATGTGATGCTTCAAAATAACGCGCTTCAGAAAAAGCTAATGGAAACGCACCTGATGACATTCTTTTGAAGACCCATTTTATCTAATTCGGTAAAGACACATTGTTGAGTTTTCTAATGACAATGCCACCTGTGGCCAAAACACAGAACTGCAGCACTTTTCTGCTAATTTTCGTGGCTCGTGCTCATACTTGCCAAGTTTTGTTTTTTCTTCCTTTTTTCACCTTACCTGGAGTTGACATTGGTGTCTGAGTTGAGCTGCAAGCCGGTCTCTTCGGGGTATCCACAAAATCCTTCTTGAATACAGCACTTTGATCATTTGCTCGGTTTGACCCATTTAATATGAACTTAATTGGGAACTTTTAACCCAAAGTAAATTCAGGTAAAAAGGCTACAGACTAATAGATTGGTGCTAAACCAGTCAGTTAATCAAACAAAGTTTTAGTCATACAGGGGCAAATGAAAAGGCTATTTTAAAGATATTTGTCAATAAAAACTTACAAATGTCTCTTTAAATTAAGACCTTTGTGAGAGCACACCATTTTCCTCGTCCACCTCTACCTTCCTCCTTTAACTTGTTTTCAACAGGATGCAACTTTAAACACCCTCCTACATCTATTTATTTGTTCTGAGTCCCCAAAACTGCAACACATAAAAAAGTGCAGTGAGTGGAAAGGGTTGGGAAAGGTTCACAAGCAAAAAACACAGATTCAGCTACACACATACACGTGATTGGGACTCACACAAACACACTTTACTGGTTGAGCATCTAAATCACATTAACCGCCTGCCTGCCATCCATCACTCCTACAGACAAAAGCACATGCAGGAGAGGCGGGGAAACTGCATGGCAACATGCATAACCGCACGCAAACAAACACACAATCGGTCGTAGAGCAGCAAACACACCTAGAAAACCAGGGGATGGTACACAGGAAAATGCAATCTTATTATGAGCAGTCACAGATCAACTTCCATTCCCTTCCATGCACATCACTGTCAGCTCGCATCCATCAGAGATGGGCTCATTTGCAGAGCAGTAGCTGCTCACTCTGAAGTTAGCAGCTAGAAACAAGAAACAACAACATACTATGGTTGGTTTAAATATTTAAAGAAGAGGCGCCAGAAAACACGTTGGGAAATCTTTTTTTTTTTTTTTTTGCTTTATCAATCTTCCTTCCTATTAGCGGGGAGGGGGGACCACATCTCAACTCTGTGTTTGTGTGTATGTTAATAGGCCCAAGTGTGTGTTGGTGGCGCCTCTTATCTAGAAGATGGCGCGTGCCTGTGGGGTGCTTCTTACCTAATGGGGTGCATGGTGGGAGTGTGGATGTCTGTGCCACGTTTACTTGGTTGTGTTTTTATCTATTTGGCTCCCAGTTGGATGAAATAATTACCTGGCATGTGAAAGCTTGAAAAATGAGAGGAGAAAAGAAGATGATATATAAACTGTAAATCCTTGTGGAGGAGAAAGAACCAGGACTTTTCATCCATCCATTGGCGTTTCTCTACTCCCATCCACTCTTCTTCTCTTCCTTTATTTGGCTTTGTCTACTAGTTGACCCAACTTCAAAATGCTGCAGAAAACCTTCAGTTTAGAGATTGAACCAAATTAAAGGGTTTTAGTTCCTCACTAAGTGTGCTAATCCCCCATATAAGTTTCTAAAAAGTTTCATATTGAGAGGTTGCTCACTCCCTAAAACACAAACACACAGCGTTACAACGCTTCAGTTTCTAATGTGAATACCTAATGACAGATACTTAATGAGAGCTCATGGCAGGAAAGTGAGAAATTAATACCTTGAATGCTGTCAATTATGGATTTTAAACAAATCAAAAAAACAAATCAAAATGTGACAAAAATCTGTATCAGGAGGTCAGAAATGAAGCTTGAACATCAGCAACAATAAGTTATTTTGCTCACTGTACAGCAATGAAAACAGCTTTTGACTGAATGCATCTGCAGGACTGTATGTCTGTCTGCACACGTGGCATCAAAGCAGCGCGCAACTCCACTGCTCCTTTAGTTGGCTCATAAAATCATTTAAAATCATCTGCATGCGCACTCTAAGACCCACACCCCCAGCCGTTTGATGTGTAATAAGAGAAACCATTAGCAGTAAAAATGGGCTCTCCCCGCCCCGCTGCTCAGCAGATCTTAGTCAGAGCCGCTGTTACATGTCTATTTATACATTCACTGGTCTTTGGATTTTCTTCCTCTCTAACAGAGCACAATTTGTGCACAACACAGTCAACAATCCTTCAATCCTCCTGCCCCTCTCTCCCTATGTCTTCTTCTACTGCTTCCCTAACAATCTCTCTCTCCCTCTTTCCTCTACCCATCCCCCCTGCCCTGGCAGTCTCCTCCCACTCTATACCCTTCCCCCTGCTCTTTCCTGCTATGTACCCCCTCCCTCTTTACCACTGGTCTATGTGCAAGCATGGCACAAATTAGTCAAGAGGAGAGAGAGAGAGAGAATAATAACTGAAGAAAGGTGTGTGTCTGTGTGTATAAGAGGGGGGTAAAACAAGACCAGATGACAAACAAACGGAGTAAAAAAAAGAGGAAGATAGACGATGGAGAACAGAGAGGGGGTAGAAGTAGGTAGTGCTAAGAAGGAGGAGGGGGGATGATCGCTCTCGATACAGCGATGGGCGTTCCTCTCCACGGCTCCTGTGAGGTCAAAAGTTTACCGTGGTTTTAATTTCACCTTTCAGTAGCCAATCAGAACGCGTCTCCGGGCACTCGGGGAACTTTGACCCAGTCCAAGAATGTGACTGGAAAGATCTGAAATGCGACCAATTTTAACCAATTCTCTTAATCTTTACCAATTCAGACATCTTTTGTTTGTAGAGAAACCCCCTCCAAACCCGTGCCTGTCTTCATTTGAAAAGTCTTAGCTGAATGGTTGATCTGAAGGATATTGACAAATAGGGAGGGAAAAAAAAGCATGCATAAAAAACAAACAAACAAACAAACAAACAAAAAAACAACAGATGCCACCTTGTTGCCATTGGAGCTGAAATCTAAAAGATCAACAACAAGTTACATCACAGGACAGTTAAGAGTCCATGTTAAGGTCATTTCAAAACAACACACACGTAAATACAGCAGCGACACACCCCGCATGCTACCAGAGTGCTGTATGAGTGCTCATCCACATGCCTGTGTAGGGGGAGGAGGCTGCAGTTAGATCATAGCATCAGCAAAGGGGAGGGGAAGTGTGGGCACCAAGTCAGGCGACGGCACGTAGAGCGGATGCGAGCCCCTCGTAAGGAGACAAGGAGGTGCATTAAATGTATGTGTGGTTTGTTAGACTAGCAGCTACTGAAGAAGCAAACCAGTGCCTTATTCTCCACTCATCAGCAGCACAACTGCCTCCATCCTGCAACTGCATCCACTTGACTGTGATGCACATACACCAGAGTGCACTTCCTCAAAGAGAGCAGTGGCTGTGAATCATCAGACGGAGCTTAGACAAAATGTAGACTGAGCAGACGGCCAGACGAGACAAGATATAGAGGCCGCTTCCACCTGTGGTGGACTTCCTACTTACAGGGACTGCTCTTTAATTCAACTCTCCTCTACAGCAGCCCTGAATAAAGTACAAGAGCTTAAAACTCTATGGGTCCAAAAACAAAAAAAATCTAAAGCAAATTGAGAAGTTTAACAAATGCAAGTATGAAGCACTTTACATTTTTTGAGAATTAAAATAAAAAAAGTCAATACGTGTAACCACCATCTTTATGGGTATGTTTCCAGAAGCTTTGCACATTTATATATGAACATTTCCAACTACTTATTTTTGCAAAATAGCTCAATCTCAGCTAGATTGCACAGAGAACACAAGTAAAGAGCTATTTTTTTCATGTCTTGCCTCATGTCTGACTTATAACTAATCTTTGATTGGGCCGTTCACATTTTAATCCTTACTAACCATCTCAGTATTTTAGCTTCCTGTAGAAAAAAAGCTTTCCAACAGCAAAATGCACCACTACTTCCTCAAATGTATATTTAGTAGGATGGGAAACCAGCAAATGATCGGAAAGCGGGGGCCCATCCACATGAAATGGGGGTCAGGTGTACTAACGAGTGCATCAAACATCTGAAGAGGGTGCGTGTTGAGAGGTCAGGCATGTGTGTAACTGCCCAACAATAACAGTGGACGCCAGGGTTACAGTTGTGCTTCAGCTATTCAGCTTATTGGGGATTTTACACTGAAATCAGTTGCTAAACATGAAGGTAGATCTGTTCTTCCAGCAATGATTTTATGCGCAGTGTGTAAATCCTTACTCCTTTACTGCACCGCTCATAAGCTTATTTCGATGCCTCTTCAGGCTTTGTGGTTTCATCTTAATGGTTGACTTGTCTGTGCAGATATTGTCCTCGGCTGTTTGGACGTGGCCTTAGTGTGCAGGAATGTTGCTAACTTGACCTGAGCACCTTCTTGTGCTTTTCCTTTGTTTTTCCTAGACTAATGGTGAATTTAAAGCATGACTGTCTAAGGTTTTTTATTATTATTATCTAGGTTATTAATATTATTCATTCCTATTTATATATTATTTATTTAATTATTTTTGAAAGTAGTAAATAGGATCAGACAGAAGTGGAAGACATGCAACAAATGTTAACAGGCCAGGATTCGACCAGCAACAAGGGCCAAAGCCTCAGAACACGGGGGCCACACTTAACCCCTGCACCACTCCTGCTCTTAAACAATTACATCTGCTGCCACGTTTTCAGGTCTGTTAATTTTATTTAAAGGTATATCCATAAAGGATATGAAAACATAGGCCCTCATCTTTTTGCTTCTAATTCTCAACTATCGGTTTCATTTTGTTGATCCAAATAAAGTGTGTTCCAGTTTTTTGTGATATAACAGTGATGAAAACATTTAAGAAGTGTAAATACATAAATAAATAAAGTGTAAATTATTGGGATTTGGTCAATTTGGAGTAAATGTGTCCTGAGTAAGAATACTTTGGTGTGATTCACATGTAAAATTAGTGCTATCTTTATCAAAGAACAAAATAATATATATATTATGGAAACATTCAATGAGATGCTGATGTGAGGAAATCCTTCTTCTTTCCGAGCTTCCTGTAAAACTTTGAGATCTTTTAGAAAAAAAATGTTCAAACGATGGTAAAAACTCTATAACCTGACTAATTTTCTGTAGCTGAAGTTCAAACTTCCAAAACTTTCCCCCTCAAGCTCTGTTCCCCACAGGTTTAAGGTTAAACCATAAATGGATGTTTTAAAAAGAACTCAACGTCTGCTGCTTTCAACCCCTGACCACTCCTGAAGTATAACAATCAATGTGTTCCCCTTACCTCCCCTTGTCACCTCTGACTTCTGTCTTATGTGCAGAAGGTAAGAAAAAAAAACTAAGGAAATGTGATCTTGTGCACCAAATAATCTGTATCACTGACTTTTATCTCTAATTGAATGCCACTAAAAATAACAATTACCTACAGCAAAATGTTTGCCACAGTCAGAGAGTAACAGGTTCCCCCTGCCCCCTTTAACCCCTCTGGCTATATTTCTGCTCTTTTGTGCAGCTGAAGTGTGTCAGGACAAAGGTTAAATGCAGAACAGTCGCAAATTAGTCCTGACCTGTCAGGGCTGAATATATCTGTGTGTGTCCTTGAGTAATGTTCTTTCAAAAAGGACACATAATGCCCTTAAAGAGGTACAGCAGCTGAAGATACAAGGAATAAAACTGTTCCTTTTTGTTCATCTTTAAATATATAAATCATTTCCATATTAAGTGTTATACAGTTGAATTGTTCACTTGGAGCAGAGAGGCACTGATTGTCTCTCTGTGGTGTTACACTCAGTTAAATGAAAGCATTTTCTGCAGAATACCATTTTGTTTGGTCTGTAACCGAGCTAAACTGCTAACCCTGAGCCTGAAGTTTGACAATCCTTTAACGCATTGAAGTAAACATTTGCACAGAAACTGAGAAGTGTGAAACAGCTGAAAACAAACACCAGGATCCATCATCAAAAGCCTTTAAAAGCTTTAAGTTAGTTTCAGGGTTCTTGGATATATACTTTAAGTAGAATAAATGGACTACTGAACAAGATTTTGCACAAATAATACAGACTATATAGAAATCATCAGATCTTAGCAAATATCTGACACTGATGCAGCTAAAAAAAGAAGTGGCTGACATGTGGATGTATCCTGCACATTATCAGCGTTTCCATCCAACACTTGTTAGATATTGGGCAAATTTCAAAATGTTAACAGAGAAAATGCCAATCAAATCCCATTTCCATCCATTGGAGAGAATTAACCAGGGCCATGCAAAGAGCAATGTCATCCTAGGTTGACATTACACTTAGTTTTGATAAACAGGAGGCTTGCAAACAAGTGCAGACAGACCAGTGATGGACCAAGATTTTAACGACTGTGTTGTAATCGAGTTAGTTGAGCCTTTTTTTTTATCATGTCAGCTAGTATCAGTGACGGTATATGCCACCCGGAAAAGTTGAGAGGGAAGTGCAACTCTAATGCTGACATTTAGGATGCCAGCAGGGGAAACAGCTGATCAGTCATGTGAGGTGAATGAACATTACGTTAGAAATAGAAACGTGTTTCCGTCACCTCTTTAGTGCATTAAATAAAAAATAAAAAAGTCAAAAACCACTTCAATTGGGCGTGAAAGACTACTTTTTTGCTTCTTGTAAGTTCATTGAAAATGTGCTGCTTCCATCAAGCTCTTCTAATGGCATACTTCAAAAACATTGATGGAAACAAATCTAATGATAATAAAGCTTCTCCAGTTTTGCAGAGGCTGTACACATTTATGTAGCTGATTGAGGTCAAAGACCCTTGAAAAGAGTAGGATCATTTTTACACACTTGGTATTAGAACTCAAACACATCCTTCTTGTTGTGTTGCATTTCATAGCATATTATTTTGCAATAAAATAAGAAAGAGGTTGCTTTTTCACCATTGCAACTTCTCATGATTAATTGTACCATATAAAATCCTCAAAGTACACAGCTTTGCAATATTTACCCAGTTTAGTCTTATATTTCGATCTAACAAATACACTCTGTAAAACAAACTTTTATAAGATTTCCTCTTTATTTGATTATGTTTTATTATTTACCATTAAAACAATTTTTGCATACTTCCAAAAAACTAATTGGATCATACGTCTCTCAACAACATCAGTTATCAGTTGAGCACCAAAGACCAGAAAGGTCGACCCGGAAAAAAAAAAAAAAAAAAAATTCAATAGTTTGTCGTCATTTCCTTCCACAACCCTTTGGTCTTCCTCTGTTCATCTCTCCCCTTCTGCTGGCCTTGATGGTAGTTTCACGACTCCTCTTCAACCATCACCACCTTCCCCTCTCTTCCCTCGATCCTCTCAACACCCCCTTTTTTTTTTCTCTCCAAGTCTAGCACAGAGATGGTTTTATTTTTAGCCTTCAATGAGATGGGGAGAGAGGTCGTGCTGAGCTAACACATACTCTCCACCAGACCTTTACTGGAGACCTGTCACTGACATTTGAAAAGAAAACAGTTTAAAAGCATCTTTCTACTCTGCTACCCTGAACATTTATCACCCAAAACCCTAATTATACTGAATCATCAGGCTCCCCTGGGTTGTTTGTCTTAAGGGCTAACTACCAGCTCTGTTTATACAAATAACTTCTGCTCATACAATTCCTCCATACAGACTAAAAACCATATGAACTGACAAGAACTGTAAAATGTTAGGATTTGTGACATTTTGCAAACATCCTGGAAGAATTAGCTATGTGGAAATACCACCAGTTATAAAGACACTGCTCTATGAATTCAAGATTAAGATCCGAATACATAGCAGTGCCTACAAATTGTTTAAGAAGTAGTTAAGATAGCCAAGAACTAATAATGGTTTCAGTGGGAACTAAATGAGATAACCTTGGATCTTGGGGTTTGTGACCAAATAAATCTATGAAAAGCTCAAAACGTCAAGACTCTAAGATATCAACAATTTTAAGAAGAACTAAGAATAAAACTAGAATCCTTTATAAAACCATTATGCAACTGAACTAAGAACCCAAAATCGGTAGCAATTCATGAATTCTGTGGCCTGTGTGGAGTAGTAGCACCAAAAACCAAACCAATTATAATAAGAAAGACCTCAATATTTGTGGTCATTTTCATTTGAGCCTTGGAAAGTCTTCAAGTCAAGCAGAATTTTGTGGTTTAAAATCTGAAAAAAAGGGGAAAACCTTTAAAATATTATTTTTATCCAATATGCTTAGCAAATATCCTACTTAATACTCCACCCTGAATGCTCAGAGCAAAGTCAAAAGACTTAACTCTTCACAGGATAATTTCCCGGCTTATAAAATTTTAAGGTTTCTAAAAAGGTTTTTTTTTTTTTTTTTTTTTTACAGTAGAAATGTATCCGCAGCGACTGAAAGAAAATAAGGTTTAATGTAAAAACTATCTGCTGGAGAGGTGGTTAACTCAACATATATTTTCACTTTTCATTAAAAAAAACAATACAATCAACACAAGTATTTCATTATTTTCATCAACATACAGGATTTTATATAAAAAATGGTGTCTAATACTACTAATACTATCCCATTAAATATGCAAACATACATCAGAAAAAAATTGAGATTGAAGTCTTGGATTTCCCTGGTTTTAATCTAATTAAAAATTTACAGCATCACCCTGTGTTTTTTTTTTTGTTTCCCACTAGTTTGTTGTTAATGTGTCTTCCTGACCAGAGCAACCAGAGTGAAAACTCTCCAAGGCAGGTTGTACTTCAGGAAGTAGCTCAGTTCATACAGCCCCAGCGAATGTTTGAAAGTGCCTGAAATTCTATACACTCAGCCTGTTACCGGAGTAGGCAACAATAGAAGGTGATATTTCATCTGGTGCTTTGTACTTAATGATTGAACTGATATGCAGAGCTGAGGAGAGGTTTGATTTACTTGGAGGAAATAAATACACCCAATAAAGAGAAAAAAATGCATAAGAAACCAAGATTGTAGTTTCACACTGAATCCTATCAGTAACCAAATGCTAGCCTCTTCTACTCTACAGGGAGTTTGAGAATGTCCCTGTTTACTACTGCTGAGAGAAAATGAGAGGGCTGAAGTTTTACAGAGGAAAAACTGATTCCACCATAGACACTCCCACTGCCTGAACTGGGGCCTCCGCATGGAGAGTCGTCTCCACTTTTGAGCTTGGCAGAAACACATGGCACAATGGCGGTTCTGGACACAGCCTCATCCAGGATCCTCACAAAAAAACATGAAAGCTTTTAGCATCTCCTCATTTAAACTTTTAACTCATAACGTAACTGTTGCACAAGAGTTTTACTAAGGAGGTGAAATTTGGGGGCTGTGTCTCATTTGAGTCAGTGTGTTTGCAGTCAAACAAAACAGTGATGAAAGCTCAGTGTTTCTGCTAAATGCTGCAGTGCACAGCAAACTAAGCTTGAAAGGAGGTGCAAATGAACAAGCTCCTGGTGTCGTCACAACACCAATACTGTGACCTCAGAGAAGAGAGTGAAACGCAGCCAATAGCACGACGCCTGCTCAACCAATGCACTGGTTCACACTAAGGCGACAGACTGGTTGGGGGAGTGGACCTTGCGTTGCTCCCTTACTGTTGTAACTTCAGTAATGATGCTGCTGCTACTACTGTTCCACATTGAACAGATCTGTGTAGGGCACAACTAATATTTGCCAAAAGATTCTCCCACTGTAGCCATGGATCAACATATATCCAGCAGAAGTTCTTGGCTGCTTTTCTGATTAACATTCTTCTTTCCCAGTGTGACAGATTAATTGGACTTCCATATCTTAGATTAGCAGTTGTGCCAGACTTTTCAATTAATGAATGACGGCAGCACATGCAACGTTTACAACTATTGTTTTATAATCTAACACTGCTTTAAACGTACATGTCTGCTGAATGTTTTTTGTTCTCCAATGATTTTGGTTGTTTGTCTATATTCCTCTGAGGCCTTCACAGTACAGCTCATTTTACGCTCTACTAACTAAATAAGTAAGGTACACTAGTTTGGCAACTCGGAAGGGCTGATGTAAGGAAAACAAGATTTTTAAGATTTTGATTTTTAAGAGACAAAAACTTAGAAATTGAACATTAAACAAACAAAAATAAGAAACTCAATAAAACTGAAATAAGCTTCAACAAGTGTGAAAACCTTTCCCTGTAAGTCCAAAGGCATGTGTTGTGTTGGCTATAGAGGGATGTGGTGCCTGACGGGGGAGGCTGGACCACAGTGAATTGAGTTGAGGAGGCGGTCATGTAACAGTTGGGTTCAGGCAGAGGTGAAGCCCCCATGCTTGCTGTGCTGCAGCTGGTAACATTTACCCCAACTCCTACCCTGTAAAACGCTGTCCATGTGTGCGCTTAAGTGTTGAGGCTCAGTCAGGAGCCTTAAAACACATAAACTGTGCCTATTTTTTTTCTTTTACAATGGAAAACCAGAAAAAACAGAACTCTCTATGTTAGAAACACCCCATCCCAAGGACTCATTTAACAAGCAGATTACCTTACAGCAAATAGGAAAGGTGAAACTGACCCCATCCTGACCCAAAACATCAGACTTTCCTCCAGAGTAGGGCTCACAGATTTGTTTTTCAAATGTGGCTAAACGGTATAAAATCATGGCTAAAAATCATTGAAAGAATTAACCCCCCAAAAGAAGTTTCAAGGTATATCGCCACAATAAGGGGTAGCAGGTCCAGGAGGGAATGTAACAGACATTCCTCTCCAAAGTAAAATCCTGAAGTTAATTCTTGGGAATCCTGAGACATCCTTTCGCAGGTTAGGATACATAACTCCTATATCGAGTTCTGGGTCTTCCCTGCTGTCTCTTTGCTGTAGGACCTACCGGTAAACCTCTAAAAGGAAACGACATGATATCCAAACCACCTCAACTGACTCCTTTCAGTGTAGAGAAGCAGTGACTCTGTTTTGAGATCCTCTCAGAGGCAACTCATTATGGCCACTTGAATCTCTATCTGTCGTTCATGATTTTTATATCATTATTGTATCTCTCGTCATGACAGACACGGATTGGTTTCTCTTTAACTGGCATTTATTTCGTCTTTTCTCTCATGTCCATCAACATGGCACTCCATTTACGTCCTTCATGACGTTCATGCCTTCATGCCGTGAGAACTGCACAGACACAACAAAGAGTGTACAGGTACAAATAAGAGCAAGATGCTGTGCTGCGTAAGTATAAACAAAAGCATCATTAAACAAATAATACCTCATTAGCCGCTTGTCATGAAGAGAGGTTCTTCACATGCTTGCATCAGGATTTGCAATCCAGCTTCAAAGTAGCATCTATTAATTTTACCGTAGTGGTACCCAAGTATGAACATTGGTTCCTGGCTAAAACATAACAGCGCCGATAAGAACAAACTTATAAAAATAAATTATAAATTTAACCTGTGTATTATCTTATAACACGCACATGATCTTAATCATTTAAGTTTTTACTTAAACAACAACATAAATTAGAAATTATTCATTTAATGTGAATTCAACAGCACTCACAATTAGACAGACTGGAGTAACGTCCACAATACTGCAGACCATGACCACGGGTGTTCGGAACATCATCTTAATTTAAAGTGAGAATATGGGCCGGAAATAAAAGGTCTCCGACTGATTCTTTTATGTATTTATTACAATTATGCCAAAGCTGCAAAATCTGCACACAAACTGCAAAGATTGAGGAGGGAGACTACGAGTAGCTTAGAAAGGCTCCTAAGATCTTTAGCCTGTTGGGATGTAAATGTTTGTAAAATGGTATGAAAAGCCACTATAATTCACAATAAAACCCTTAAAAGTCATTAATAATCTATGAGAGAAGCAAGAGAAGCATAAAATGCATGAGTACAAGACATATTTGAAGACTGGAAAAAAGTACTTTCCTAATAAAACAAGGCTAAGAACATCTGATAGTATTAGAACTTTTTTTTTTATATTTAGCAGAATTATCATGTTAGCACTGCAAACTCTGAGAGAAGTATCTCTGTGTAGATTGAGTAGATTGTAATTCCTCCTTCCAATGTCTAAGTCTTCCATCAGGCTGCTGATATTTCCAAATCCTTTAAAGCCCAGAACAGACTGCTTGCATACAATCCTTCAAATTCCGCTACTTTATTTGTGTTGTCTGTTTTTTATTTTTCTGAAACACAGAAGGGCCTCCATGGACCACTGGACTTGGGAGATCCAGCATTTACACAACAGTATACACCGGGAAATTCCAGCAGTATAAACGAGCAAGACAGTAGATGTAAAGCTGAGGCAGCTGCTTGGACAAGCTCAAAGATCATTGCTATTCACCTTTATATTGTTTTTGTACTCCTGAGCTCTGTCTGTACCGTGTGATACCAGAACACCTATAGAAGATAAACCTGCCCAGTGGTCCACCATGTCTCTCTTCCTCTCTGACCTGTGACAAGCCCATCAGGGCTCTGTAGTTCTAACCAAGATAGATCAGGGGTCTTCCTTTGTTCTGAGCAGCACAGACACAGTTGAAGAGAATCAAAACAGTATTTCAATCAGCACATCAAAATAAATGAATTTTCATTTTCAAATCATTTCAACAGCTTTATCTGTATAGAGCTTGGTCTGGTAAAAAACCCGACTGGCCTGCACACAGTGGAGCATGGAGTTAGTGAAACATTTCATTTAGACACATGTTTAAAGTTGAATCAACTTTAAAGTTGCTTCAGCCGAAACACTAACCCCAGTTCCAGGGGAGGAATTAAACCATGGTTAATCTCTTTTCTGTAGTTACTGTAAATCCCCATAGTAAAACTGTATCCACAGGAATTTAAATGTTCATAAGCTACAAAAAAAAACAAAAAAAAAACAGTCGAAAATCTAAAAAGTAGAATTAAAAAGCAAACAAAACACATTATTTTGTGATCTGATTGAATTCTATTTGTAAAGTGTCTTTAGATGATATATGTTGTGAATTGGCGCTATATAAATAAACTGAATTTAAAATCCAAAAATGCCTTGAGTCTATATCTAGTTTACAACTGTTGTAACTGCATCAGTGTCTCAGCTGAGACCAATATTCTCACAGACAGGTAAAGTATCTATTTTGTCTCAATTTACAAACCATCTACCCATCAAGCAGCACAGATCATAATATTAAACCGCAACTGAACAACATAATGTAAAGGCTTCTTACGTTGGTAATTTCTCTCCCCTAATTTTTAAATTCAGTGGGAAAAATACAAAACAAAACTTTCCAGGTTTAATTTTTTTAATTTTTGTAGGTTAAATGGGTTCAGCTGAGATGGATGCAGGTTTCATACAGTTTTCTATGACCCAAAGTCATCTCCAAGTTAAAGGGTGCATTTGATTTCAGGCGCTGTGTCTTCTAAGGACCCGGTCTACCTGGACTGGGTCCTTCTAGGGCCGAGAAAATAGGGAGGCTGGAGGAGTTTTGCTATGGATTCAAACAGGTCTAGGCTTCTCCGGCTTTCACCGCCCCTCACTCAGCGTACGCTCTGTCGCCTAGCAACCGTGACAGTTCATACACAAATCAGGCAACGAATGGATGCCGAACTACTTGCTAATGTTTTGTTGCTAATTTTATTGTTGATAAGCTTCAGCAGCAGAACCGTGGTCACAGACATCAGATCTGTTGTTCACTGCACAGATACGGGAATCTGTGCTTAATTATCAGTCAAAACCATTTGCACAGTCACAGAATAAACCCTCTCAATAAACCAAACATAAATGCCACATCGATAACCTTTAAAAAACACTATTTTAATTCATTTTAGACTGAACTATTCACTTAGTTTTATTATATTAAACTGCATTTGCAATATTCACCACTGTTTGTCACCATTTTCCCTTTCCTCTGAGCATGAAGCAGCCAGCTTGGTTGAACTCGCAATGAATCAAGGGATACCCAAGGCTACGTAGGATACAGCGGACCCATTCTTCAGACGAAAAGAAGGTTGCATCAGTTGGCCGCATACAAAGGAGTCTTCGAGTCCAAACTGGCCTTCGGCAGGACGCAGTCACCGAATTTCGAAGACAATGTTAGACATCGTGAGATGTCAGAGGGAATGATGTTGCCTTGTCCAGTTTTCAGCTGCCATCATTGGGCAATTGAGAAAACATGGAGTCGAGTTTTAGGCTTCTAAGTATTCTGTCAATCTATTGGAATAGGGAAACAAGAAAAAGAGCATAAGTGGAAGTCATATTTTTATGAATGTAGGGGGTGGTCCAATTGGGGCAGGTCCCCTCCGAACATAATTGTTGCGACGACCATGGCTGCACACAACAGAGTCCTAACCGATGTCCTTGTGAATAAAAAAAAATAATATTATGGTTCAAAAATTTCAAATAAATAAACAAACAAATTACCTAAAATCACACTACTTGTCTGTAGCCTGGCATTGTACCCCGATACCACAAGAATGCCAATATTTTCAGTGTTGGCCTGCTATGTTAGCAGCAGTATTAAGTTGATCCTTTAAGCCCTTCTGTCCAATCTCATAAAAGTTGCACTGTATTATGTGTAATAATTGTCTAAGATCTTCATAACAGACACTGTAGCGAAGCCTTCATGGTACAATCTATGCAACTGCCACACCAATAAACTCCCGGGAGATGCTCCTGCAGACTAGTCTAAGGGAGAGAGAGGAGGTGGAAGAAGCCCCAGGTAGCCTCACAGCAATGCACCATGAGAAACAGGAAGAGACAGAGAAAAGCACTGCTGCTCACATCTTTTCCAACCAGCGGATCCCTTCGTCTCCCACTGACCGGCTAAATATTGTATCAGCTGGAAAGAGAACCCACAAGTCACAAAACTGATGGGGATTCTTTTGTTTGACTGTTATTCTTACCATCTGTTCCTTCATGTATGAGAGTACTGGTCTACCTGCGAGTTTGTGCGTATGTGTGTGTGTGTCTATTTGTGTGTGTATTTGTGTCAGAAGGGACATGTGAGATTTGTCCACCGACCTCACCATCGCTGAAGTGTTTGTCATTGGTCACTTTGAAGTTACTCGTCTGTTTTCCTCCCTTCCTCTCTCAGAGCACATCTGATGTGTGGCGCGCTGCTCAGTTCAGAGTTGGATGAACGACCTTGAGCAGTCGCGCAGGGCTGTGTTGCCATGGCAACGAAGCCTCGCGCAGCCAGTAACAGCTGGATGCAACAGCACTCCCTGAATTTTAGCGGGTGCCACGATGTTAATAAAGCGACTCTCTCCGTCTCCTCCCCCCTCCTTCTTACTCCTCAGTCTTCATCATCCCCTTCATCTCTCAAATTTTTATGTACTCGCATGGAAGTGCACTAGTAGATACTTACCTCTTCCTGTAACAATCTAGTTCGCCTTACATGAGTTAATTGAGCCTGATTGCTCCAAGTTGGCCATGTACAGTCCTGTCCACCCGCTGACTGTAAGGGGTGGGGGTGGAGAGAGATGGACAAGTTGGGAAGACAAAGAATGAGCTGAGGCACAGGAAGAGAAGGAGTCAGAAATCAAGAGTGAGCCACAAGTTACAAAACAAAACCGAAATGGAGAAAAGCGCATTGAGATGGGCACTTGACATTCCTCTCACAGAGGAAATAGCTCTCAGGAAAAAAAAAGGCAGTAGAGGACATGAGCTGCACTGAGGCATTCTTTGAGAAAAAAGGAAACAGAAAGTGAGGATGCACTGCACGATTCTGACAGCCCATCAGCTCAACCCACACGTCTCTTTTTCTTTCTCTTCTCCCCAACTTTCTTTAATGCTTAGTTAATCTTTTTCTGTCCCCCCACACACACATTTAAAACTTAATCTGACAAAATTAAATTACATCAGCTAAATTTACTAGAGTTTTTTCCTCCTCTAAGTGAACAAAAAGATCGACTAGATCAGATATCCAGATTTGATCAGTGGTTTTGCACAGTCGTCAGTTTTCAAGCAGATTTGTTATTTATAATTTATAGTAAAAAAAAACAAAAAAAAAACAAAAAAAAAAAAAAAAAACTTTCTTAAAGAGATTTTATAAATTTTACAGTGGATAAAAGCAAGATATTCCGAAATAAAACATTTCAAAAAGTGCTTAAAAATTTGAAAAATTTCACGAATCAGTCATTAAATTATCTAATTTATTGAAATGGACAAAGAAACTGGTGTGGGGAAAAAAAAATAAAATCTTGCACACAAAAATTGCCTTTAAAGCTGATTGCCAGGGAGTTTCCCAGTCTTGGTTTAACAATTAAGATCCTTTTTACACAACAATGATTTATTGAAAAGAGGAACATTTTTCCTTTTATGTTAACAAATCTACTTGACATTTTAATTACCATCTCCATGCACATAGCACTGCTAGAAACATTAAAAACTGTGTTATTTTCCTGCCAAAACACTTTGTACATATGCTACACTTTGTACCAATGCAGCATGCGGGCATACAAACACTCCATGCCTGAAAAGGCTACACCACAATGACTCCATTTGAATCAAGCAAAATCAGTAAGAACATTTAAGCCAAAGTAGAAGTGTGCCAGCGTTCGCCATGATTAGTGCTGTCCAAATAGTGCTGGCAGTAAAAAAGGAGGCAGGAAGAGGGACCTCCTGATGTTCCAATCTGCCTCACAGGAGCTATACAGTTGTATAAACAACATACAGGCACAACCCACCTCCTGGGGTTTCACAAAAATTCATTTTTTTCCACATGAAATCTGTGTGACACATTCAAATGTATACTTCTTCATTTGTTTTGAGATTTATTACAGGAAGCTTCCACTGTCCACTACATTTGTGTAGCTTTTGCTTTTTGTAGTTCTTTTTTTGAAGAGGCTGTAGTCCTAATTTGACTAGTCTCACTCATGTTTGCTTTCACTGCCTAATGACGTCAAGAAGGAAAAAGCTTGTTTGGATTCAGCACTCCTGTCTTACATACCCTGGTGTTCTTATTGTTGACCCCATGAAAGGTGGAGGAGCAGGAACTAGGAGCTACAGTTGGGTTAATTCAGAGGGAAGGAACGTCACTCTGTAAATGTGCCATGGATTCACCGTACAGGAAGATTCATTCCTCCCAGTGTGCATGAAGAGACGGGGATGTTTACAAACATTAGGCTGAGGAAATCGATAGGAAATCCTAATATTTGAAAAGAAATGGTGCACCATTGGGGAGAAGATGAAGAAGATGCAACAAAGCTTTTCAGTTTTTACAGAAAAGTGTTGACCTGTAAACAAGGCTTAAGGGCCAACTCTGACATCCCCTAACATGACATCTTCCAATAAACAAAATGTTTTAATTAACATGTAAAGTACAGGTCTGAGTCAAAAAAAGATAAATACAAAGAGTCGGTCATTGTTTTGTTGTTTTTCACTAAAATCCCATAAAAGACATTATATTTATCAAAACCCTTGCAAAGGTTGTACTTTCTTCCAAACCCGGACAAAGACATGTCCATATTTCATTGCATCAAAAGTTATTGCCAACCAAAAATAAATAAACTAAAAAAAAACTAAATAAAAGAAATCGACTAGATTGGCATAGTTGTTCATTTTATTTCTTATGTAATCATGGCTTCACAAGTTCATTCTGATTGTCCAAGCTAAGTCCATCCAACCATCTTCTCCCAATTATTCCATCAGTGTTGCAGTGGGGCCAGTGCCTATCGCCTATGGACAAAAGGCGGGATTTGGGGACTGTGCAATGAGAAAATCCACCCATGCACAGGGAGAACATGCAAACTCCATGCAGAAAGACCCTGGGCCGGAAAATGAACACGGAATCTTCTTTCTGGAAGACAATGGAGCTACCCATGCGCCACCCGGCAGGACGGGTTACAAAAGCTGATCAGAGATACAAGGCAAAGACAGGTGAGAGAGAGTTACTACCAAATAGAGCATTAGTCACAATGCATCTGAGTACTTCACTTTCAATGTGTCTCTGCAGCCTACTAGGATGGTTTTAAACATCAAGTGGATAATTACAATCAACATGTTGGCAAACCCTGTTATGGATGAGTGATCGCCTTCATATCAGCTACCATGTTTCTATGGCACACTCACAGAAACAAACCAAGCATTAGTCTGTGGACACGGCATACCCATGTTTATGTATGCTTTTTTCATTTCCTTCTTGGTAGAAGCTATTAGTAATTCAGAAGCTTCACAATAAATATATCTAAATAGTTTAAACCCTTTTTATGACTTTCTGCCTTGGAAAAAAATACTACTCATGTATTGACATCTAAAGTAAAGCTAGAATATAAAAAAAAACAGAAAGAAGACCACCTTTGATACAGTGAGGCAAGTAGTTTTTTCTTAAATCAATTTTCTGACTAGATGTATGGACGTCTGCAATATGGGGGAGAGGTCAGCGTCATTTACCATTTGTTAAAGGCTACAAGGCAAATGTCAATAAGCCTTGAGGACTATTAGTTTTTCCAGTTACTTTTTTCTAAATTAACTGAGTGTACTCAAATCAAAGGTTACATCTACCTTTATTTCTATGCCAGACTTTCCCCCAGTGTATAAAGATTAATTTATTCCCAGGATTGTTACACATCTTCACCATTGGTTCCAGTAAAAGTAGAGAGCACTGTACAGTCATTTTTATTCCTGTGTATGGCTTTACTTTTTCATGTATCTTTTACCATTTTATGCTGGATCTTTTTGTATCACCCCTGATTATGCAGAAAAAAACAAAGTAAACAAAACATTTGGTCTATCTTGTGCATCCATCAGCTCTTACAAATTCAACGACTCAGATTGTTTCAATGCCATGAAATGTTTGATTATTATCACTTCCTGTTGCCTTATCTCAAAAGTAAAAAGGCAACAGCTTTTCATTCCGCAACTCCAACCCACACAGGGTTAGGATGTGACTTTAACTCCCAACTTCGCATAATATAATCAGTGTCGTTATGTGCATAATAAGAACAGAAACTGCGAAGCATTTTATATAAATATTCAAAAAGCACCAGCCATGAAGGAGAAAGCTATCATGTTGCATAAAATAAATAACTAATTTGAATATTCAGCACTAAAAGAGAGAGAGCAACCACTCAAAGACACATTTTTATCATTTCTTGTTGAGAAATCAAACAATCCTTGTCAGGGCAAACTATAAAGTTTTTGTAGGGAGACGTTCTTGGTTAGTTAGTGATAAAGTAAAAACTAGGCGATAGGTGGGTAATAGGAAAAAATAAAATAAAATGACCTTAGTTTGAACTGACCAGAGTATGCATTTTCTGCACTTTGAGAGTCATTTAGGTTTCCTTTTGAAAAACTCAGCTTTCTGTATTTTAGTGAAGTCAATCTGGTTAGAATACTTCTTTAGTTAGGGTTGGGAATTGATAAGATTTTCACGATTCCGATTCCCTCATCGATTCTTTGAAATGATTCGATTCCTTATCGATTCTGTTATCGATTCCAATTCGGGGGAAAAAGGAGAACAAACAGTTTGATGATGAGCAT
>JAUZNJ010094995.1:0-21951 GCA_034780135.1 Jordanella pulchra
ATAGATAGATAGATAGATAGATAGATAGATAGATAGATAGATAGATAGATAGATAGATAGATAGATAGATAGATTCCCTGAAAATAAAAGCAGCCATTTCAATTGAACAATTAAATCATGCAATTTTTAAATCCTGTTTCTACGTGGGGATCTAAAAAAAATCTTATATAAATATCTTTCCTAATAACACATTTAAAGCGATCCTTCCTTTTCCATTTACATTTTCTTTTTCAACTTCCATTCTCAAATCCTTATTGATATTGCAAGTCTTTTGCTTTACCTGCTCCGTTCAACATTGGACCCAAGTAGAATGATCTAAAGTTGGAACACAGCTTTACCTATATAAACTATGAGGCCTGAAATCTCTTAGTAGAGATGGACTCAGACCTGAACAGTGAAAGGGACATAAAGACAGAGTCAGCCTTCATTCACCTGAAACACTTTTCTAGGGATTAGAAGACTAATATATCAGGAAGATCTTGAAAAACTTATCCATGCATTTACTTTGCCTAAAATATCAATGGAAAAGCTACCACTGATTCAGACGACTGCTGCCCACATCCTCACATCACCTCGGTTTTAAAGTCCCACCAATGTTTCCCAGTATTTTAGAGAACAGACTTTGAACTTGTTCTGTAAATTTTTCTATGAATTTCTGAATGGCTAACCAAAAAAAAAAAAAAAAAATTACAGACTTGTCTAGCACCAAATAACACCTAGGTCATCTGGTTCAAATCTACTTTCCATACACAGAACCAGACATGGTTCATGCTCCATTAATCTGGAACAAAGTCCCAGAGGACCATCAAAGGGCTGAAACCCTTAGTACCTTTAGATAAAGGTTAAAACCCTAATTGTTTAGAGCTGCCTTTGATTCTTCTATTCCATGTTAACTGAAACATCCTAAGTTTATGAGTCCAGCTTTTCTTTCTCTGTGTGATTTTCTCCTCTATGGTTTGTTCGTATAAATATCTTTGAATCAAATACTTGCTTTCACTTGCCTCATATCCTTTCTAGCATTGTAACATGGAGTGATGTCAGTGAGAGTCTTTTTTTGAGTGATTATCCCTAATATCTGATCTCTGATCAGTAAGAAGTAATAGACAGTTGATGGAAATACATGTTGACTCACAGAATGTCCCGTACCGACGGCTGTAAAAACAAAAAGGATACATTGTTGTTTACATTTAAACGTAATATTGGAAATTCAACAGTTTGACAAAAATGTTAACTCATTGATTCTTAAAAACAATTCTCCAACATGACATCTGTTTTATTGCTACCTTGTGATATTTGTGGGTAATGTTATTGCAGTGATGAAAAGTAATACACACGGTGCAAAAACTACACAATTCTCTGTCCAGTGTGCAATTGACTCAGTGCAGCAGGGCGTACCAGGGCGCTAACTCAAGCTCAAGTCAAGCACATCCTGGTTAAATTGCATAAGAGGCTGAGCTGCCTTTTGGGGAAATTAAGCCTCTCGGTCGTCGTACTGCTGACTGACCCAATCCTTTGCTGCCTTGTTCACACTGTATCTCTTTGTATTTTTCTCACAGTCTCTCTATGTCCCTCATCCTCCTCCGTGCGCTTATTTCCCCCCCTAATGCTCTCCATCGCGTCCTCCCTGCTTGTACAGTATGTACTTCCACAAGTGAGGAGAGCCAAGCCTGGGCTGGGCAGGCCCGTCTGCTTGCCTTGATAGTAAAGGCTTTAATAAAAACACAGTTTCGGGGATGAGAATTGAATTTCATACTTGGACGAGTCGGCACTACATGTGTTTCTTTTAAATGAAGAAAGGAGAGAGTGGGTGAGAGAGAACAGCACAGATTCACTCGGCCAAAAGGAAATAGGCTGAGGCTTTAACCCGTTTCTGCTCACGGTCTTGCTTCCCTCAGCTGAATCAAGTGCCTGCTGTTTCACGGGGGGAGCCAGAGGGAACATCTGGCTTGTCAGTCAATCAAACTGGTTGACCTATTACTGTACTCTGAAAGTAACAATGAAATTAATTTGAGAGACATCTTTACTGATATTTTTAAACTGATTTCAGTAAACCTCAGGGTCAGATGTCATTTTTACACCTTTCCCAACTTGTCTTTTCTCCATGATAGTAATCTTACTTTTTATGATCTATCATACAGAAATATGTAAACAGGAAAAAAAGCCTGAGCACAGGGTAGTTAAAAAACATTGATTGCCAAAGAGTAATGTTACATTAGGATTGATAAAATCAGTCTTTTTAGCGGATAACACAATACGTACCCAAGACCAAGGACATAAGGCCAAAATCCCAGTTCAAAATATGACACCATTGAGCAAAAGTTTTGGGTTGTTTTTTTAAGTCATACACATAAGAAATCCCAGAAGGCTGTAGTGCTAACAAACTGGCACGTTACAAAGTGATTTAAAAGTACCTTGAATGGAGAACTGTTTCCCTATAATTAAACACAACAGCAATCCTGGTTTGTAAACAACTAAATGGAAGCAGATAAATTCTCAGATTATCAAGATAGACATAATTTCTGCTCTAAGTTGCTGGATACATCAGGACAATTCATCCAACCTGTGTGTCACCATATATGCATATTTGATGACAGTGAGCCAGACAGCTACTCACATGCTCCAGTGAGCTGGTTGCATGTTAGTTGCAGTGTCTGGAAATGAACTTCTACCAGTTTTCTTTGGCATATTGAAAATGACAACTAAAGAAATAAAAATCAAGCAAAAATGTAGACAGTTTGACCAAAAAAATCAGCTAAATGCCACCCTTCATTGTAAACATCAGTAGCAGGAACAGAAATACATACATCAGTCAAACTCAGTGGCAGCTGCTGTTCTCTAAAAGAGAGGAGGCTCAGTGTTGGTAGTTCGATCCAAACGTCATTTATTGCCTTAACAAATGCTGAAACACAAAAAACACATCACTAATAGCTGTTGTGATGCGCTCTGGAATAATAAACTACAGAAACCAAGAGTTCAGCACAAGATGACTGTTCTAAATGATTGATCCCTTTTCCCTCTCGACTCATGAGGAAAACCTCCCCGCTGTCACACCAGTGTCAGTCAAAAATCCTTAAGTATGTTTGCCTATAAACATCTTGCAGCCAGCTTCTTGACCCACCCCTGCTCCATAGACCTCCTAAGAGGTTTAACCTCACTGGAAGTGATGTATTTTGGTGTGTTATCCAATCAAGACTCTTCTTTCTCACTGTTTACTTCAGTAGATGGAGGCTGAAACCTGAACAGTGATTTCTCATAAACTGACAGGCTGCATCCTGCTCCTCCATAGCAGAGGGGACATCATGTCCCAGAGCGGGCTCAATAGCTGATCAACGTGCAACATATTCATGAAATCAGGCACATTTTAACGCATATTTAATGCGGTTTATTGACTGCATTTATGGACAATACATATTTTATCAATGATTTTATTACATTTACAGGGGAGATTTAGCCTCACTAGTACCCACCTCACTAGTATTCACCAATGGTAAAACTCTCGAGCTACTCAAAAAGTTTACCGTTACAGGAGTAACAGTTAAAGTAGGTGGGGTGAATTTTTTTTTTCTCCTATATTGTTATTAATTTATAATCCTGAAACAAAAAGGGTTTTTGACAGAGACTTTGACTTTTTACCCAATTTCTTAGTTTAATCTCAGAATCATTTCCCACAATCCTTGAAACCAAAGCGATTTAATACATTTCTGCCTTGTCGTAAAACCTTTAATACCCAAAGTTTTACTTCATTTTTTTTTCACAAAAAATGTATTATTTGGGCATGCAGGTGGCGCAGTGGTTAGCGTGCACGACCCATGTATGGAGGCCTTAGTCCTTGATGCGGGCGACCCAGGTTCGAATCCGGCTTGTGGTCCTTTCCTGCATGTCTCTCCCCCTCTGTCATACCCACTTTCCTGTCAGCCTACTGTCAGAAAAACAAGCCACTAGTGCTGTAAAAAAGTAAAAAAAAAATAAGTATTTGTGATTTTGCTTTAAATGAAATGTTAGATTTAATATGGTTTATTTATTTAAACATTGCACCAATGGTTAGTGTACATTTAGGAATGAAGCTATAATTAGCGACAAGCTTTTAAGAAATTTATATAATTTAATGATGCTGCTTTTCACCTAAACAAGACCTATAAATTTATGCCACAAATATTTTTAATAGGTGCAAATTTCTATAATCTTTGCATTTCAAATGGAGCAACAGTAGTTTGTGGAAATTCCTCTCCAGCAGCTGCGTTTCCTTTGCTTGCCATAAGAAAACAGTGTCAGAAATTATTATGATTTTTAAAATGGATCTAAAACATGTCTTTTTAAACCACCATTATGTTTCCATCATTTGTGTTCCAAATTCAGTCAAATACTGAAGCATTTTTTTGCTAGACTTTTGCGTGAGCTGCTATAATTTTGTTTGCAGAAAAAAAGCAGTGTTCAGAAAAGATATTTTAAAATTCTGTTTTTCAACAATCTTTGATCTTTGCTCTTTCATCACCCACTGTTTCGATGCTAAATGTTTCAAACACAGCTTAAATATTGTAAAATCTCTTCACTGTGTTGTTCTATAACTTTTTATTCCATATTACATATTTCAGCATTGTTTATGGGTATTAAATTAAGTTTTTTCCTTAGTTTTAAGTAATCCTTACATTAAACTGTACATTATCGAAACACGTCTATATATTATTTTTAATTTCTTCAATTATCTTCAAATCATACATTTTGCAAATATTAATTCATTTTATCTATTTCCATTCTCAAATTGCAAGGTGATTTTAAAAAGCTTAATACCACAGATTAAAAAATACCTTTCAGTATTTTGGTCAGATATCATCTATTCTTACAGATCAGTTGTAAAACATACCATTAAGTCTGCATTTATCTATTTATTTTTATTTCCCAACCTAATTCAGATTTAGACAATTTACTCAATTTATCAGCCAGATTCTGTGCCGTCTATCAATGCAATCTTGCTTTCACACTCCTCACAACGAAATGGTTTCTAATGGTATCCTCAATACTAAAAGCTTATCTGTAAACCCAAACTTGCATTATGCATAAACAATTTTGTCTGTATTCAGACTTGAACTCGTTTGAAGGTAATAAGCTTCAGCTGTCTATGTGGCAATACCAACCAAATTTTTGTTACAAATCCTAATTTTAAGTCTTTTTTTGTCTTTTGGTGTGTTCTCCATATCTGCAGTCAATCAAACACTATGAATGACTGGCCATAAGTCCACATTCTGATACACTGCTGCAGATCGGTACTTTGCCCCTGAACAGGAATAGACAGATATAAACAATGGATGCTTGGTTAGACATTGAATTACATCCCTACCAAAGTTAATACCGCTCTAAGACCATTGCTGTATGATTGGTAGGATACTTGCCCTATAATTTAATCTGATGTAGTAATTGAATTGTATAAATGGAAGAACAGGATTGGAGCAAAACTGTTAAAGCCATCAATTTTTTCACTTAGGAAAACTGATATTTGACAGATGTTGGCTTGTCTTCTCAACGTTGTCAGAAATACCAAAAAATTGCACACAACAATTAATTTGACATGGTTTGGATAAAACCACAGCATGCTATAGAAATCAATCAGCTCCTAAAAACTGAAAAACTCTTAAGAATTTGTTTCCAAGGAGATAGGTCTTCTTTTAATCTTTTTAAGAGTGTAAAATCAATGGGTCTTTTCATGTTTCTCAAGGTTTTTAAAATATTTTATGCTTTTGACTTTAGTTTCTTCGACCAATTTTCAACCCACCCATACCTGACTATTTGAAGTGGAGTGGCACTTTAAAGGCTTATGGAAGAGTTGAGCATTAAAAGGTTTCTTAAAGCCTTAATATGAACATTTACAGGCATATTAGGAAAAGTAGTGTTCATTTTCAGAAGTAAATTTGTTATTAACAGGAACCGTGATTTATAGCATTACCAAAAATTTCTAATGAATGGAATTTATAAACCCTTCAAATTAACAGTGATGTAGGAATTGTTATTTTTATTTTATTCCACCTGATGGTTCCCTAGGAAAATCAATAAGTACTATGTTTGAAATAAAAAGGTAATTTTTATGTATTGATTAGCAGTGTAGTCGAACCACTTAATGTAATGGTATGCTAAAGTAGCCTACTGGATAATGGGCAGTAATTATCTTTATAGGAATCCAACTCTCTGCAGTTACAGTCAGAGCCCTTTTATTGTTTAAAAATACTCATGTATACTTATACTGCTATGGTCACATTTGGCATTGTGGCAGTAAATACCAGAACGTTTTTTGATAAAACTTTTTAGTCTAAATTGCTCATCTCTTTATTTCAAGATGCAGCCTAATCACTGCCCTGGGAATGTTTAAATAGCTATAAACATATGGTTTATTTGAGGAGATGACACATGATGGCTTTGAGACTCGTAAATTCTCCTGTTTTTGACCGACTCTTGGTCTGAACAATTCTTTATTTATCCTGTTTTAACATATATCCCAAAGATGAAAATGTTTTCACTTTGCTGTCACTGACTACTATGTTATGTAACAACCCAGAAGCTACATATTTGTTAAAAAAACAAACAAAAAAACTGTTTTGCTCCAGTAGCAGCGTCTGATAGTTGCTGTGATCTATGCAGTACGTCCAGGAGGTCAGAGAATAAACTTTAGTTCATTTTAGTCTAAATGAACCAAAGCCGTTCAAGAGTGCATTCTGCTAGACAGACATCTATGTGCTCATTATGAGGCTATGGCTAATGTAAATACATGAGTTATTAAATGCACAATATACACATTAAATGGGTTGTCTCTAATTATGTAGAAGACTCCTAGAAGACTGCAGACAGATGTAACCTTACCTTCTGCCCATTAGAAGCAAAACCTAGTCCAGAAAAAAGCATAAATTCGGTACTTATTATATTTACTGTTAGTATACTAATGTGAATTATAAATACTTTTTTTAGACTCAGTTTAGAGTTAATATTCTAAAATATACTTTCCCCTCCAGAGTATCACTGCTGTTTAAGAGGAGAACAGCTTGTTCTGAAAGTGGTCAATTACGTCCATATGGGAACAAATCACCTGGTATAGTTGACCACAGGGGTGGTCAATAACTGGTTAGGAGTGGCCATGGCCTCCCATGGTCATCCCCTAACTCCGCCTCTGGACAGGCTGCTCATTAATGTAACTACTTGTTATGGACCCCCAGGAAACCATGTGAAGCAAAAACCTTATTTATTATACTCTATCTTTGAGCTCAATAACATTTATCTCAGTCAGTCTTTAAGAAACCTGAATCATCTCAACAAGCTTAATAAACTATATTTTCTCAGGCTTTTGTTAACTTTCTTCTTCTTCTTTAGATTTGTTTAAAAAATATCTTGATTAACCCTAAATTCTTTCTCAACTTAGTTTTTCCAGTAAGATAATAGAGCTGTTCTTGCTCTGTCTGCAGTGAGAAAATGTACAGCTTTGGTCACAGTAGGGTAGTTGTTTTAATAAACCAAAACAAAACTTGATTTGTCTCTGTGTCATTTCCATTTTGAGTTCTGTGCAAAAATCCATTTCCAAGGCATGTTCACCAGCATGTCTGTCAAAAAGTTCCTTACCTCCGCCGATGCTGCCGCTGGCTGTTGTTGCAATTCTGCAGAGTGAAAATGGAGAGCAGAAAGGTTGTTACTCCTGCGGGTGCAATGTCAGCAGAATTGTAAAACCCACAGTTACAACAGATTAAATTTGACAAATTTCTTTATTTTAACCACTTATTGAAACCAGTAGAAGTCAAAGTAAATATGACATGAACCTCAGACTCCTTTAACACCTGGAGCCTCGATCTTTCTAATCTATTTGACTTAAGCTCTTTGCAGTGTCGTTTGGCGTCTGACACGTAATGCTAGGAGCACTCAGATTTCTATTTGGCACTTGTCCTTGACCACAATGGAAAGTAAAGACAAACACAACACAGCAAAGAAAAGGTACAGAATTGAATGAAATTGCTGGGGAAGCTTTTTGAAACACATCCTTAAATGACATGATCCTCAATTACAAATAGATAAAGAAAACATATTTTCTGTTGCAAATGTAAATATACAAAGTATAGCTACACAAGCTCCTAAAAGTCTAAAAAGGTTTTTTTTGATGACTCTCTCTCTTCTTTTTTGTTTCATGGGGTCTTATAGGAATATTAAGAAAATAAACTCTCTGGATCCAAACATTTCATGGGTGCAATGAAGGCCGAAGTATGAAGAAATTCTAAGGCATGAAATATTTATAAAGCGGAGACATGATGAGATGCCACAGATTTGACTGTTTAATTGTACATCCCGCAAATTTCTACACGATTCTAGATTTAACCATACTGCTTCATTTGTCAATAGTTGTCCTGTGTCTAAAATCTCTCCTTTGTTCAGATTGTGAATGGTACTCAGAGTAAAAACTCTGAAACAATCACCCCAATATACACAAGATAATGCCTTTAAAGTTTAACCACTTGAAATCCCACAGTCATATAGCAATGGCAGCAGGCTGTTGAATATAGGTTAGGGTACATCCCTATTAATTTTTTTCATGTGATAGATCCAGACTAAAATCCTCAACATCCACACAAGAGGACAAAACGGAAAAAGCTTGAAATCTAGTAGTGATAAACAAAAAATGTATGAAAATTAACAAATGAAATAAGGGCATTGTTTTTTAACCGTGCTTCAACAGAATGATTTTGCAAATACATTGATGAAACAGGTCAGGATAAAAAAATTATGATACGCATGGATAAGCCTGAAAATAATGTGACCAAAGGGACATGTTAATTCAAAGAAGGGTATATATAGGTATAAATGAGTTGTTGGGAAATATGCACAAGTCAAGATTGCGGATGTTCTGTCCCTATAAGATAGATTATGCCGACCAAAGTTGGGAGTGAGGTTACCTCTAATACATAAGCGGCGCTCAGTCAACGAGTGCAGGTATTCTTAGGACACAGCCAACTGGATCAAGAGACTGTGATGGAAACTGATGCCATTCTGGTTCGGACAGGAATGGTGGATTGAATTTCATCATTGAATTTTCATTGAATTTCATGAATTTCATGACGTCACGCTCCTTTCGAAAGCCAGCATGCAACTGTGCTCACTCTCTTTTCCATGGCGACCGCAGCCTGGAAGAGGGAGAAGTCATTTCACGTTAGCTGTTTTTGGTTTTCTAAGTTTTCTAACCTCACTGGCGAGCCGGACCAAACCTTTTCCTACATTTCAGAAGCCCTAAGGCAGTGCAAATCTGCGATTGTGTCTGCCAATGGCGGATTAGAAAACAAAGTGTTTTCTTCTGTGCAGTGTCTCCGCATCCTTATACGACAGTACCAGAAACCGGGCTAAGCTGCCTGCTGTGAGGGCCTGTTGGATCAAGCCACCCCCAACCTGCACCGTCAGCAGAGACTTCCCTGAGCACAATTGGCGGATGAGTGTATATTTGAGTTTTTGTTCTCTTTCTTTTCCTTTTGTCCTAAAATGAATGCACCAAAGGTGAACAGTCAGCACTGTCAGCTCCTGGCCATTCCATGCTTGCCACAGCCACCATCTTGCAACTTGTTCGGACCAATTGCCTGCTTCAGCCCTGAGTCTGCCCCCTCCTTCTGGTCCCATGGTCAAACGTGATGTTTATGACCCAGTGTTTGCTTCACAACTGAGTCTGCTTATCTCATTCTAGTTACATGAGGGACCAACCATCTTGTTGCCCCCCACATTTGGCTCTGTGTTTTATTTGAGCCCCCCTCTTTTCTAGGTGAGCCTCAAGCATAATCTGAGCTAAACCATTTTGCTGCAATGCTGCTACTGTTAATGCGTTTATGAATCATTCTTATTGTTCACTGTCCATTGTCTGAAACTGTTTGATTACATTTAAGAACTTTGTATTCATTATTATTCATACATGGCCATTTCTGTTTTGGAAGAACATCACCGAAAGCATTATTGCACTTAACTGAACTTGGACATTTCTTAGAGACTCGTTGAATGGACTCTTTTTTTCCCTTTCCACATTTATTACATTTAATTTACGTTGTGTTTATTGTTAGTAGTGTATAGTGTTTGCATTAATGTCAGATATGCTATAGTTGGATTATTAGCAAATAAAGACATCAATATTTTAACCTGTAGTACAGTAAACACTTCATGACTCAGGCCAGATTAACCCTTTTTGGTCAAAGGTTGAGTATGCAGAGATATTTTTTTTTTCTTTAGAGGAAGAAGGGTAAAGAGACTTTTTTTTTCAGCTTTTTATGGCACTAGTGGCTCGTTTTTCTGACAGTAGGCTGACAGGAAAGGGGGTATGAGAGAGGGGGCAAGACATGCGGGAAAGGACCACAAGCCGGATTCCGGGTCGCCCACGTCGAGGACTAAGGCCTCTGTACATGGGTCGTGTGCGCTAACCACTGCTCCACCTGCACGCCCAAAGAGTCTTTTAACAGCCGAATCTGGAAGCCCACTTAGAGGAGAAGATTAAAGAATCCGGGTGAGTATACAAACTCACAGTATAATCGTTGACTAATGATCATAAATTGATTTTTATCCTTGATTTTAATGACCTACTAATTAATTTCAAATTTCAGTCCAACTAACTTAATATATTCATAATCTACCAGTAAAATATCATAACAGAGTGAAGCCAAACCCTGGATTTATTTCAAACTCAAGAATGATATTTGACATTTGAAAGCATATCTTTACTAAAACCACCATTCTGGTAAACACTCGACACTAACAGGGAAAAAGAGCGACACATTGAATAAATATGCTGTAAATAATAGGATTTGACAAAAAGAAATTAAAACTCTGTGTAGTATGGTCAAAGAAATACCTGGAGAGCAATCTTAAATTTCTGTGTTGTTCAAATCACATTTGAGATGTAGTGATAGAAGAGAACTTCTCTGCAAATCCACACTTATGCACACACATTTTCAGCTCTTTATGGGGAGAAACATCAATATTAGCATTTTCTAGCTCCTGAGCATTGTATTGTAAGAAGCTACCAAAGCTTAAGTTTAGGATATTCTTCCTAAAAATCCGATATATTGTTGTTTTTTCCTGTTAAACACGCTTGTGATTGAGACAGTGAGACAGACCAAAAAGCCCCCCAATTTAAGTTGGTTGGAGGTACACACAGCATTCACACATTCTGACATCCTAATCAAGGTTTATCCCAGAAAAATTAATAGCTGTAATTTCATATGTTATAATTTATGAAGTCAAAATGTCCAAAGGCAGGAGAAGACAGAAAGAAAGCAAGAGAAAAATGTTTTGAGACACAAACAAGAGTGAGTGATTGTGCAAAGCAAAGGAAGAAAGAGGAAACTAGTGACAAATTGCAAATGCTCCTGAGCAGCTCTGAGTGACAGGCCAATCATCTTGCTCGCACATCTCGAGGCAATGCCTGGCTGACTGTTATTAATTGAAATGTGATTGGGGGATAGGGGGTGGAGGATGCTCACATCTAATCCACATCAGAGCAATTAATGAAGCACTCACTCCTCTCTTCTCGTGTTGTCGTTGATACTTCCAATGCTGGACAGAAAATTAGAAAAGGAAGGAGAAATAATTGAAAGGGAATAATTCTAAAAGGCAAGCTGAGGGCAAGTGGTGGAACTGAGAGAAAACTAGGATTAATTTCTGCAACAATGCACAGGGTTACCCTGAGGGGGATATTATTTTTTTCTAAGATTCCTGAATAGATTTTAGCCACTAAACTCTCATAACTCCCAATCATTCCTTAAATATCCGCAGGAAAACTGAGGCAAGGACAGGAAGGAAGTACAGAGAGAGGAAGGGTTTGGTTTCTTTCTTTTCCTCCTTCTAAGGTTTAAAATAGGCAGTTTTTGAGGAAGAGTCACTTTCAGATCCCAAAACAGGGTCAGATGTTTTTATGTGTCAAAAATACAAACTTGATTTTAGCTTCACCAAGTTCTGCTCCGTTGCGTTTTGGATGAACTCATTTATGTTAAAGAATCTAGAGGTGTTTGATATGCAGTGTGGAAGTCAAAGGAGATTGACATAGATGACTGATACAGATCCTGTGAGAATCTTGCTTACGCACCATGGATATGCATGACAATTAGTCTGGCATTTTAATGGCTTACAGTTTTTTCCATGATAGGATGATGCCACAACATTCAGTTTTAAATAAGAAAAAATCCAACAGTGGGTGAACAAAGTGCATAAAAAAATGTGGCAAGAACCCTCTATGCCACTTACTGCTAACATTGACAATAACTAAATGTAAATTTAAGTTTTTTTTATGACATGTTTTTAGATTTGTTGAAGCCAATGTTTCCCTGTATACATTTACCATAAAAAACAAAACAAACAAAAAAGAAAAAACTGAGTATCTGCCACCATACATATAGAGCTAAAACACAAAGGAAGTGGATCTACAAGAAACATGTAGAAAAGCAGAAAGGCGTCTCATCCACTATTAGTAGCTGGAAGTTCTTTGATGCTGATACTTATCCGAGGCCTTGGGGAATATGTTACTGTGGTCGTCCGTATAAACTCCTGCAGTTTTGAGGGACTTCTAATTTAATAAAGTGGACTTTGGCAGGTTTTTATTATTCTGGGTGTTTAAAAAAAATTATGATCCAAATCCCTTTGGCCAAATACACTGCACCCAAATTCTCCCCAGGCCATCTGAGTCCATTTACAAAGAGGACCCTGGACTTTGGTTGATCAGAGGTGCCTCTAAATAGCTTCTATGCTTGTAATGTGAACAACTCAAAGAGCAAACTGCAGGTCACATAAAAAAGAAAAGGCAAACTAAGTGTTGTCTAATGGATCTATTTGAAAGGTTTTTTAGGTGTAAAAGTGTTTTGGCCACCATAACCAAGTAAATTCACCAATACAAGCGACATTTCTTAGCAGTATCTCTAAAAACTGTTTTTTTTTTAACAAGCTGTGTCATTTGATGTGGGTGAGTCAATTACTTTATGCTGCTTCAGCTATGTGTGGAGTGTAGGTAGTTAGAGTCGAGCAGATGTGTAGATTTTTGAGATTTTGTTAACTGAGCAACAAATGGTCAAATTTGCTTTTTTGGAGGGGCTGCACAAACTCTGCTCAGTGATACTGAAATGACTGAAACTTGTTCTCTCAAAGGGACTGACATATCTCCGTCGTTCCAGTCCTGGTGCCAATTTTATGGGAGCAGACAGCTCAGTAAACAGAGGACCCCACACACACTTGCTAGCTGAAACTGTGATTAGGAGCAATGTGAATACTGGCAAAGTTTTAAATAAAAGGAAGAAAACCGGATCTTTTCTCTTTGGTGGTGCAGCGTGCATCCTCCCATTAGACAGCGGACATTGCCCCACCGGCAGCTGGTGTTTCTCATTGCTTACCACCTGGGATTTCTTTTTCAAGGTTCTAAAATCAGATCATGCTGCTGGACTAAACTATCATCCACTAACTCCTCTGATTCCTCTCATACCACAACTCAATCTGTCTCATTTGGCCATTACTGTAACTCTACCACCTCAATTCTCTCCTTGCTCTCTTGGGTGTGCAACAGGCTCACAATTATAGGGTTGTGGTCCATCGTATGTGTACTTGTAGACATCTAATGTCTCTTTTGTCTGAAATAGTATTGGTAGTCATTTTTTACTGCTCCAAAGCTGAGCAGACTCCCCTGTTTAACGTCAGTTTTGGTACCTGTTTCAGAACCAGAAGTAAAGTCTTCATACAAAAAAGACCCGAAAAGCATGAATAATCCATATTTAGGAACATTTTGATTCAAAAACCAACTCCTGATTAACACTGGTAAATGTGAGGCAGAAATCTTCTTTTAACATTAAGCTTTTGAAAACAAAATTCTTGTCCTCAAGTACCCAGGACATGCATGTGTAGATTTGTACCTACTCACTGTAATGTTGATTTTATTTTTTTATAAAAATGATAATGAACTTAGAAGTTTACGGTTGTATCCTTAATATCATCCACTTCAGAAAAGTGCTTGTCCACCCTATCTTAGATACTATAGCAATATAAGTCAAAATACATCAGTAAGAGTTTTGATGGAAAATGACTTAAAGATGCCTTAAAAAAAGACAATAAAGTTTGGCAAAACTGATTGCTTTGGTGCTTTATGACCAAGCCTGACCCTTCTGTGTAATAAAAAAGCCACGGCTTTGAATTCTGAGAGGTTAATTAACAAAGGTCGAACGACATCTGGTATTTCTCCAACACGGTTGAAAAATTTCTCAATTATCTTTACAGAAATATTATTTCTCTCATCCTTACAAAGTATTTCTTTAAAGTTGACATTTAACTCAAGCAGCTCAAAAAGTAAAAAAATTGGAACAAAAGTATTTACATTTTTTAACCTTTGTAAACAGATTAGATTACAGCTAGAAACCACCAATCAGGCTTAAACTCTGGGTGTAGAAATGGACTCATCACTGATCCTTCAGAGGACTTTAAAGAGAGTAGAAATTCAACCCTCCTTTTGAACATCTCATGGATAAAAGGACTAACGTCTCAGTGGGTCTGATTAAAAAAGGGGTCAGACGGCAGCACTTGATCCAGAATAGTGCTACCTGTATCCTCACCAAGAAAGTGCAGCACAGCACCCCATTGCTAAAGTCCATCCACTGTCTCTCAATATCTCAGAGAATAGACTATAAAATATTTCTGTTAGTCCACAAACCACTGAATAACTCAGGACCAAAATGCATTGCATCCTTCCTGTCAGTATATCAACCACCCAGACCTCTTAGGTCTTCTGCCTCTGAACTACTCTGGAAGAACAAAGGATGAAAAAGCAGTTTTTAGATTTTATGCTCCACAAATCCCAAATAAACTCCCAGGAAACTGTAAAACTGCTGCCTTAAGTCAAGATTAAAACATATTTGTTTAGAGACGCCTTTGACTGAACTTTCTTAACATTAGTTTTGCTTCCAGTCCCTCTTTTTTCCCATTTCTCAAAATATTTTGTCTTTGTAATATATTAATTATCTTATTTTGATGATTCATTTTATTCTTTTTATTTATTTTGTGTTGCATCTATTCTACTGCAATCTACTCTTCTTTTTCTTTTTTTCTAAAGAACTTTCGATTTTCTAGCCATGAAATGTCCCATATAAATAAACTTGCCTTGCATTTACAATAACAATCTTCCATGTATTTCTTTGGATGCAAATATGACAAAACATTGCATAATTATGAGCAGAAAGAAAAATAATTTATATTCTTTTAAAGTAACAGAAGTAACACTTTTAAGTCTAAAACTAATGCAGTCAGGCTCCTAAATAGCTTTGTTGTAACACCACCTTTTACTGCTGTTGTAGCAGCAAGTCAATTGAGGTACATCTATAACAGCTTTTTACATCCAGTGATGGATTTGTTTTTTTTTTTTGTTTTTTCTATTCTAGCTTTGGCAATATGTTGTACCTTGTGAAGGTATATTATATAAAATATAGCCCCACCTCTTCCTAAAAACAATACAAATAAAGAACATTAACATTTAAAATTGTGAATGTGGAAAGGTAGACAGGTAGGCAACATGACTAAAAAATGTTTTCATGTATGGAGGCAAAAAAAGAGAAGACATTGTTTGCTCACTTTTACATTGATTTGGGCTCTAGGGACATAAAATTAGTTTTAGACTAATGTAGTGTGAAAACTAACTTGTTCAAGTTTTAAAAAAGCAGTTTTTAACACTCCCAAAGAGGATTTGAAACATGAAGAAACATGAGTAGGAGATTAATTCAAGGGACTTTAAATCTGAGGTGTTTTACCATACCTTTTGCAGCTGAGAAGTCACCAGCAGGTTTCATGTCACACACTGTGAAACTATTTGAAAAATGTGACACATACTCTGGAAAAATGAACACCATAGAGTCTCCTCGGTAAAACAGTTTCTTCTCTCTTAGACCTCATTGAAAATTTATATCCACTCATATACTGATAAACCTCATTAAACCTAGAGATAATCTTATATCATGTTGCACGGCTCCCATAGAGCACAGTCAGTTTCCCACTCAGCTGTTCTCTTTCTGCTTTGATGAAAATCAGTACCATCTTTTTTTTATGTCAGGGCATTGCACAGCTCGTAAATATGCCCTGAAATGCCAAAAATAAAATGAAAAGCGCAAATGCTTATTTGCAAATACGACCTTGCTGTCAATTCATCTCCTGTCACTTGGAAAACAGCAGCGACTTTGCATCTGCTCGAGGAGTATCTGTCGATAGGCGGAGACTTCCTGATGTCTATAAGAGGCAGGCGTGAAATTAAGAAGGCAGAGTAGAGGGAATGTTTTGGGTTAATCCCAAAGAATGCTTGAAGAAAAATCAATTGCCTTAATGTTGGCATCTTGGCTGCAATGTACACTGACAAAGTAGCCTGTTAGAAAAGTCTAAGAGGTGATGCCTTTGCTTTAGCAGAGCACAAAAAGAAGAATGCAGTTGTTTTGTTGTTGTTTTTTTGCTGCTGTTTTTTCTTTCTCCTTGTCGGGATTGTTTTTTCAACAGCAATCCGGGATGCCTTAAAGTCTGATTTAGGAAAGGGCTAAATAATGCGCAGAAGACTTTAATAATCGTGTTACCTCTTTCAATTTTCATCTTGTCCATTTCTAGCTGTTGACTGACAGAGATTATTGGTAGGTTTCTCCCAACTCATAACCCCCACTCTCCAACAACCCCACACTAACAAACACCCAGAATTTTCTCATATCCTAGATCTCCCTTGACTTTACCTGTTAGACAAACTACATCAGAATTTCTGACTGCTTTATTTATCTCCAAGTATATTTTAATTCATACAGCTTCTAGAGGAAGACAAAAATACAATGCAGCTTAAAATAGGCTATTTTGGTTAGATTTGTAGTGTTTGGTCCGTGTTAGTTTGGAACTGTCAAGCACTTTTGTCTTTGCACCTCTTTAGTTGTCTCTCTGGTAGTCATGTTTTTATGTTATTCAGATTAAATCCTACATTGCTTGTGTATGAGTAACGAAATGCTTGTAAAAGTTGAGTGCAAAGAAATGGGAAATATGAACTCATTCCTTGTAGCATAGAAAGTCTAGTTTCCTTGCTCTCTTTTTGTCTTTTTTCATGTCAGTCTTTTGTCAAACGTAAACCATGGAAGAACATTTGCAACTCATCCTTTAAACTTTGAGTTAAAAATAAAGTCCAATTTGCAAAATATTCTATTCCACTGAGACTAGTGCTTGATTCTGATCTAAAAAACAAAAGTCAAAGGTCAGAAGCCTAAAAAGAATTAGTAGCACAATGACACAACATATTATTATGTATTTATTACAACATCAGTTATGAAAAAAACATAAGACACTTGAAACTAATGGATTATTATTATTTTTTTCATTTTATTATTTGCTTCCATGTGGCAAAAACTTTTTCCAGTCCAGCTTTTTTAACTTCCAGTATCTAACTTCATAAACTAGCTTGATTAGAAGCGCTGTAATATCCTACTAAATTGCTTTACATCCAATCTATTCTCTAGGTAAGTGAGATATTTGTCCTACTTTGCATTCTGGATCCTAAGAGTTTCCACCGAGTTCAGGATAGCCACATAATGAGGTTTAAAAGCTAAGATCCCCTTTGTCTAAAACAATACAACCGTTTCATGTCATTGCCATCTCTAGCTGTGAAAGCCTGAATACTTTACTTGTGAGATAAATCTGTGTGGGTTCTCCTTAGCACTAAAAAAATAAAACATTTCGTTACTACAATGCCAGTTAGAAAAAAGCCTAAAACTAAAAGCCAGAACTAGATTTGAATGTAGTAAAATTTTTTTCAAATTGCTGAAGTAATGTCCATTGCTGTCTTAAAATTTCTTAACTGTTCATAGATCCAGCATAAACTACACTCAACAAAAATATAAATGCAACACTTTTGTTTTTGCTCCCATTTTCTATGAGATGGACTCAAAGATCTAAAATTCAGTCCAGATAAACAATAGTACCATTTCTTTCAAATGTTGTCCACAAATCTGTCTAAATGTTTGATAGTGAGCACTCCTGCTTTGCTGAGATAATCCATCCCACCTCACAGGTGTGCCACATCAACATGCTGATCTGACATCATGATTAGTGCACAGGTGTACCTTATACTGCCCACAACAAAAGGCCACTCTGAAATGCGTAGCTTTGTCTCACAACAAAATGCCATAGATGTCACAAGCATTGAGGGAGCGTGCAATTGGCATGCTGACACCAGGAATGTCAACCAGATCTGTTGTTCGTGCATTGAATGTTCATTTCTCCACCATAAGTCGTCTCCAAAGGTGTTTCAGAGAATATGACAGTACATCCAATCGGCCTCACAACCGCAGACCACGTGTAACCTACGTGCCCAGGACCCCGACATCCTGCTGGTTCACCTCCAAGATCGTGTGAGACCAGCCACTCAGACAGCTGCTGAAGCAACTGGTTTGCATAACCAAAGAATTTCTGCACAAACTGTCAGAAACCGTCTCAGGGAAACTCAACTACATGCTTGTTGTCCTCATCGGGGTCTTAACTCCAGATCGTCTCAATAACAGACTTGAGTGGGCAAATGCTCCCATTCGATGGCATCTGGCACGTTTGCATTGTTCAGGGCAGATGGCAGGCAGCGTGTGTGGCGTCATGTAGTTGAGCGCTTTGCTGATGCCACTGTTGTAGATCAAGTGGCCAATGGTGGGGTTATGGTATGGACAGGCATCTGTTATGGATGAAGAACACAGGTGCATTTTTTTGATGGCATTTTGAATGCACAGAGATACCATGATGAGATCTTGAGGCCCATTGCTGTGCTATACATCCATGAACATCACCTCATGTTTCAGCAAGATAATGCACAGCCCCATGTTGCAAGGATCTGTACACAATTCTTGGAAGCTGAAAATGTCCGAGTTCTTGCATGGCCAGCATACTCACCAAACATGTCACCCATTGAGCCTGTTTGGGATGTGCTTGACTGGCATATATGATAGCATGTACAAGTTCCCACTATTATTCAGCAACTTTGCACAATGAAGAGGAGTGGACCAACATTCCACAGGCCACAATTGACAATCTGATAAACTCTATGCGCAGAAGATGTGTTGCACTACATGAGGCAAATGGTGGTCACACCAGCTACTGACTGGTTCTGAGTCCCCAGACCCCCAATAAAGCAAAAAAGAAAAAAAATGCACATTTCATAGTGGCCTTTTATTGTGGGCAGTATAAGGTACACCTGTGCACTAATCATGATGTCAGATCAGCATTTTAATGTGGCACACCTGTAAGGTGGGATGGATTATCTGAGCAAAGCAGAAGCGCTCACCATCAAACATTTAGACAGATTTGTGGACAACATTTGAAATAAATGGTAATATTGTTTATCTGGAATGAATTTTAGATCTTTGAGTCCATCTCATAGAAAATCGGAGCGAAAGTGTTCAATTTATATTTTTGTTGAGTGTAGTTCACTTCAATTCAATTAAGTTAAAAAAATTATTGATTTTTTTTTTGTCAAATTCTAACAGACACCACCTCAATGAACTCTTACAAAAGTTAGTTGCACACTAATGATTCAAGTCAAATGACAATGCAGTGAAGTTCAAGGTATTATATAGAAAGCTCATGGGTGTTCTATGTTAGGAAATCCAGCAGATTTTGCCTAGTCATGGATTTGCTGCAATCATTCCTTCTGGATAAGAATTTAACAACTGTTGAGAGTTCGCTGCATCTTGTCTTTGACTTTACAGCAATTCCTTTAAGATGAAAATGCATTCAACGACAGTGGAAAAGAAAACTCCCTATTGACTTTTTACCACATTCTACCCTGTACCAGGCTAAGTGAGCAATGCCTATTTTTTTTCCCTTACATCCTTAAAAAAAGCTTAAATGTCATGAGGCATCTAAATAATCCAGTTGTAGAAATTTTCAAAAAGTTGTGTGAGTCTTCTGAGCAAGTTCTTCTCCGAGGAACTTTTTTAGTCTGAGGAGTAGGATAAACTCAGCCCTATAAGCAATGCATTTTGTATAGTCGTTCATCCAGTTAATTCTGACGAATGAAACCAGTTCATCTAGGTCATGGTGGAGATGTCAGCATTGTAAGAGACAGATATTTGTAAACATTGTCAATGACAGAGTCAATCATGTCAATGGATCTAAATGATAAATCTTGTCTGTGAATTTAGGTTAAACCTTACAGACTGGGAGTGGGTTTACTGTGGTATAGTCTGTAGTTTAGAATTGTACTGCTCCAAGTACTTCAGATACTTCAACAACTTCATCTTGTAACCACCTCCTGGATCTCTTTACAGCAGTTCATCTATATGTAAAAACATCTTTGGGTAACCTGAAAGAAAAACTGACAATGGTCACAGAAATAACTTGAATATGACAAAAAATATAATGCAAATTCTATGAAAACAAACAAAAAAAATGAAAATAAAACATTGCTTTTACACCACGCTTCAAGAGGATGATTTTAAAAGTTAACCTGATGAAACAGCCCAGGACTAAAATTATGGCACCCTTAAATTAATATTTTGTTGTACAACTCATTGAGGAAATCTTGCAATTAAGAAATTAATATAATTGTGAATAGGTGCAAGCTTTTTCTATTGTGCATTTTTTAAGTATCACATTAGAAAAGGTGAATGGAAATGGCAAATTCAGATAAAACGACATAAAAAAAAGTTTATAAACCTCGCTTGAGGTGGTTTTAGGCTTTTATGAAAAAGGGTTGATGCACAAAACAGGAAATGGAAACACTTTTTGAAACAGCTCTCATGTAGCAACCTTTTACTCACATGACTGATTAGCTGATGACATCTCCTGGATGTTCCTATTATCTGTGTAAACATGTCTGGAAGCAGCTTCGCTGTTATGTTAAGTGACATCTTAAGGTAAGAACAACTTTCCTGATCACAAACACATTCATTCATTGCTGATCTATAGTCAGTGCTAGATCACAGTCTCTACATCCTGTTTACTATAACAATGCATGACAACGTAATGTGGATGATGGCTTAGGACGCTTTGCGGTGCTTGGTTTATTTGCTTCAAACAAAATGGAAATGCCACAAATTTACATTTCCTTTTTTTCCCCAAAACTTTTAAAAGTTTGCTAGTATTTCATTTGAATGGAAACATGGCTAATGAGAATTTTTCACCTCTCATCAGGTATTTTGGCCCACTCCTCATTAGCAAACTGCTCCAATTCTCTCAGGTTTAAAGTGTGACTTTTCCACACAGCATATTTCAGCATCTTTCAGTAAAGGCCACCTCAGAATAATTAAAAGTTTTCCTAAGCAATTCTTGGATGTTTTTAGCTGTGTATTTTGGGTCATTATTCTGTTGAAAGAGCAATGACATGCAACTAAGACCAAGCTTTCTGACATTGGGCAGCATGATTCTCTCTAGAATCCCTTGATGGACTAGAGATTTCATTGTGCCCTGCAGAGATTGAAGGCATGCTCTTCCAGATGAAGCAAAGCACCCCCAGAACATAACAGAGCCTCCTTAATGTTTCACAGTAGGGACAATGTTCTTTTTTGGATATGCTTATTTTTTCCGTCTGTGAATATAGAGCTGATGTGCCTTGGCCAAAAGTTCAATTTTAGTCTCATCTGAGGCCACACTCCATAGTGCAAAACAAGGGTTTTAAACATATGCTGAATGTTCTTGATCCATGTTACAAGATCCCATCGCACACCCACTTCAGTGAGAATATTGTGCCAAGTCTTTATGAGCAGAAGACAAAAATTGGCGGTTGGACCTCCAGGGCAGATGCCTATTCATAAGCTCGTTCATGATGTCACAACAAGGTGGAACTCCACCTATGAAATGTTGGAGAGTTATCTTGAGCAGCAAGCAGCTATATACTCGGCACTAACAAAAAAGACCCTGAAAAAAAAATGTTAAAGACATCATCACCTTGTCTGATGATGATGTGAAAGTGGCAGAGGAAGTCTTCCAGGTACTATACATATA
>JAUZNJ010095006.1:0-21949 GCA_034780135.1 Jordanella pulchra
CGGTGCCGAGTGTTTGCCGGTAATGGTATCATTTAGCCTCCTGAGCGATTCTCTGAGAATTCTCCTCGTTGCCTTGATTTTACCTGTTCTTCTGTTCTCGTTGCCTTCAGTTGTTGCTCTGTGCTTCTTGCACTCACCAGTCAGACCCTGGCTTTCTCGTTGTTTCCTGAGATCCTCCTCATGACGCCGTGGTGCTTACCCACTGGATGCCCGAGCCTCAAACTTGACTCCTCCGTTATCCCCGGTTCTCTTCTGGTTCCCACGACTGGCAGCTTGAACTCTTCTCTGAGCACTGACTACCTGAGCCGACCTGTCCGACCCCCCTCCACACTCCTCCGTAACTCTGGATCACAATGAGACTCAACCCCGGACAACTCGTACTCCTCTCCAAGCCTCGGGCTTCCTTCAAACAGTAAGGAAACCAATTCAGTCAAGTTCAGTTCCCCTGATTCCCATGTTCCACGAACTCACCATCTCTGCTTCCTCCTCCAGTGATTTCAGTTTCCCGCCCCAGCCGGTTACCTGTGGACTCTTTGATTAGGGCAGCTCCATCTGCCGTCAGAGAACTAAATAAATCTGATTTCTCTCTCTTGTCGTGGTGTTTCTGCATGTGGGCTAAAAGCTTAAAACCCGACATGACAGTAATATTTAAAAGAAAAAAAATCACAAAGGTAATCTACTGGCCAGAGATCCATTTGATACACGTCAATCTAAGCAGTATTGCTGGATGGATTCTGTTGTTTTTTGTTTAATCTGTAATTTATATATTGTCCAAGGATCTATTTTTTTTTTTTTTTTTTACAAAAAGCAGCTTCTGATTTTTTTTCTTTTTTCTTTTAATTTTTCTTACTGTATCCACAATTAAAAGTCAAATTCAGATTTAAAATGTTCATCTCTTGCAGAGACATTTAAAGGAACACCACGTGGGTATTTTTAAAATAAAAATCTTTAAGGGAGAATTTTTATGCTTCAATTTGCCCAATGCCAAGGTGATCTAGAATCAAATCCAGGTCCCAGCATAAGATTTTCTCTGGTCTACAGAGCTTCAAGTCCCTGACAAAGAGCACGTGGCGTTTTAGATTCAAGTTCAGCCATAAAGAAAATTTAACTGAGAGACAGAAACTGCTGAAGCAGATTAATGAGATTTGTTTGGAGAACTGATGCTTAAGCAAACCAACATTTGGCAGATTGACAGACCCACCATTATAAATCAGACAAGGCAATCCATCCATCTGTTTATACTCATCTGGTCTTTATCATCATCATCTGTTAACTTAAGTTATTGTTAACCCTCAAGAGTCTTCTTTTATGTAAATGTACCTCAAATTAAGCATCGTTTTATGATTTTCATGCAATGCAAATAAAATGTTACTTATCTACTTTAACAGTAGAGATATGTATGTATTGTATATAATAAATATATGGAGTTGAAAAAGCATTTAAAGAGACTTACCTCACATTACATTACAACCAAAGTTCTTCATATTTTACTGTACTTAAGATGATAAATTGTCTAAATAACAATAGAATAAAAAGAAAATATAGTTTTACCCAAAACATTTTTATTGATCAAATGTGTAAACAGCAGTGTAGATTGCAATTCAGCCCTTGCTATTGTAATATCCCTAAATAAAATACAGCAACGCTTCCTTTAGAAGTCACCTAAATAGTAAATACACTTCACCTTGGAACATTTTTAAAGGCACTCCAAATTAGCAAAAATATATTCTGTGTACACAGTATATGATGTTATTTAATTAAATGAGGTTCCACTAAATAGGTCCTACTGAACAGATGATTAACTTGTAACAGATGGCAACAAGCAAACAAAGCAAAAAAACAAAACATCGCAGCAGATTGTGGCATGAAGCACCAATACAAGTTACTCATATTTCTTTTATGTTCTTTTCAAAGAGCCCGATTTACCTTTTGTCTTTTAAAGTGGTCATAGTTGCCCATGTTACAGATTTTGTGAAAGTCTTTTTATTTTTTTTTTTGGGAGCCATTTGTTATTTTTTACACCAATAACTGAACATTTTTAAGGAAACTTTTTGACACCGACCTTTAGTCATTTCATCTCTTCACATGTATTTCATACCAACACATTCACATTTTACAGTTTCTTAATCACTGTGTATTAGTTTACTTCTCTGTATGTTGATGTATCACGGATATCAATAATCACAATAAATTTCATACAGGACATGTGACTTAATTGAATTTTCAATCATTTTCTGGAGATTCTATGTTGCATCATTCTACTGCCATCCATTCATTGTGGATCTGCTCCACATAAATCAGGTAATGCTAAAGATTTTGAGAAGCGATTAAACTAGATTTATCTCTAAATAAATAAGTGCTGGTAGATGTTTTTTATTGGAGCCCCATCACCACAGTATAACAGGTATGAAGGGATTACTGAAGATTACTAAAGGTGTGTCCTAACATATTTTCTTTTTACCAAAACACTTATACGAGAAAACAAGAGTTTTTTTGTTCAGTCTAATAATCTGCTAAAAGAAAGGGCTTCCATAAGTGTCATAAGAAATTACCTTATATGAAGGAAAAGTGAATTGTTTCTTGTAACCAACATCAGCTGAAAACAAATAAGATATGCTTCTTGTAAAACTACAAAAAAACCCAACAACTTGATTGTATTATATTATAAAAAGCTCTTCGGGTGTTTTCGCCATTTTCTTTAACCACTTGGATGTGTGACTTGGACTGCCTGTTGTTGTACCATAAACTGATAAACTTAATATTTGCTTCCAATATTTTGCACTAAGTGTACTCTATTTTATTTAATTCTGCATTTGTTTTAACCCCAAACCTGTTTATTTTGTGGCTATTATAGCCCAGATCAGCTTTTATCCCTTTAACAAAATCACTGAGGATAGCTAGCTTCTAGAACAGGAACTATTATCAGGAGCAGAAGCTTTAACTTGACTATAATGATTTTTATAAAAGAATGCAGATAAGGAAGAGAACACCAAAGGGATAAAAAAACGAGGAGGATACCTCAATCAGGAAACAGCCAGAATTAACTTACTTTTTTATTCATATTTTTGAGTCCATCATAAATCCATGCTTATATTCGGAGGATTTTGATAGAATGCAAGTTGGTATATTACTATTGTTTACTTTTTTATTTTACTGCAGTCTTCAAAGTATATTTTATTCAGGTTTCATTTTATTTTAGCTCTGCTTTTATTTTGAATGATATTATTTGTGTCATGAGTTGAGTATATTTTATTGCTGTAGAGCATTTTGGTTAAAACATTTTTTTTTTAAAGTGCTTGATAAACAACATGAATTTGGTTTTACAGCTAAAGAAGATATTCTTATATCCACCACATATCCATGTCCCTACTGCTGCCATTATTAGGTACTAAAACATAGGTAAATTAGTAAAGAAAAAAAAACTATTCTATTTAAAAAAAAACCCACAATATTTAGAAAACCTGAAAAGGAATGAAAATAAAGACCACTTTAAAAGAAAAAAAAAATCAGTCTTTTTGAAAATTACTGTCTCAAATGAAATCAATATTAGCTGAGCAGAAAGAGTTTGTAAGAATGCTTTTTTCTCTGCTTGCTTTCAGACATCTATTGATCTGCAAACCATCACTCAAAAAAGTATTAAGCAAGGTGATGTTTGAAATAAGGTAGGCACAGCTGTAGCACTGTGCATTCCTTGCTGCAGTGAGCAGCTGCTGGTGAAGGTAAGTAAAAATCATTGGTATTCTTCATTCTGTCCTTAAGAGTCATTTCATTCCCTTCGGAGGTGGATAAGATGGGTCTTTGTTGGTTGAAAATGTCCTGATTGGAAACTCAGTTCACGCTGTCCTTATTGGGTGAGCAGAAGACACTATCTAGAGAAGCAATCTTTGTTTTTATAGTGCAGGTCATGAAAAATAACACTGTCCTTCAGTCTTTTATGTGAAATAGTTCTCAAAAGCTCACAAATCAAGAAAAAAATAGTTTATCTGGTTAGGAGACACCTTTTGGTGCCAAGTTAGCAGTAATACTGTAAAAAAAGGAACTCCTTCAAAAAAGTTGTACAAAAAAGGTTCCAACAAAGGCCTGGTATGGAGGAAACCATGCAGCCGCAGCAACACAAGTGATCCTTAAAAGATCAGACTGCACAGGTTACGCCGGCGTCCTCAACATGGCCGCAGTTCGTTTTGGCCCAGCCAGGAAACTTACATTGGTGGATGGTGTCTTCACTCCCCGTGCAAGCAACGTCGTCCATCCAGATCACACCAGTCCCTGCAAGAGACGGCAAAAATAAACAGTCATGTTAGGCAATTATCTTTTCTTTCTAAATATTCAAGCACAAATCAACAACAACAACAAAAAAATAAATATAATATTATGAAAAAAAAAATCTAGTTAATGCATTTACAAATGAAGTTATCTTGAGCTGTTTTAAAAAAAATGAATAGTTTAACGATAAGATGTAATGTGTTGAAATTAAATAATTCTATGTAAAAATGACAAATGGTTAATTGCAATCCAAAAAGTAATCAAAACTGGAGAAGTTGATGTTTGAATTTGTGATCGAGACAGCAAGTACTTTTACAGCTTCCTCTGAGAATTGTTGATCAGATTTGTTTCTATCCGGTTATAAAATACACAATTCCAGCTGGTGAACAGATATTTTGGCCACATTGTTTCCTCCATAAACTGCGGTTGAAATTTGCAACAGTGCCGTCAACCAGAGATTTCAAAAGACCCTAAACTCTTCAGCTTTGCCACATTTTAAGATGGCGGTAGTAGCCAGAACTCAGAGCCTTTGATTGTCCTCACATTTCGATTCTTAGATAAAGCTTTATGGCCAACGTGTGAGAAGTAAGACAAACTCGACACAGATTTGACGGTTGGACTCTTTGTGCTTTCACAGGATAGAAAATGAGCTAAGCTCTTTGGAGAGTGCATGTGGGGCTGCTGCAGGTTGCAGATGACTGCCCAGCTGTTCTGCTGCTGCAACCTCTTAGGATTTACCTCAGAAGAAATAAACCTTTAAAATGCCTCTCTAGATTTTAAAACATTTATAGTGCTGTTAGCAGGATGATGTGACTTTTGTTCGCACCAAGTTTATACCACTTCTTCCAAAAAAAAGTGTTAGATGACCAAAACACGGTTAGGGATTTTAGGGGAATATCCAGGAGGGATTTGGAAGAGTTGTGTAATAATACTAAAAGAACATTACTGTTAGAAAAAAAAAAAAATCATCATTCCTTATTATAGGTCAAGATAATAATGGCTGATCTACCAAAACACATGAATCATACTTGTATGTCTCTGGGTATTGGTACAAAATCACCCATTAACACAAATAGTCAATTAGCCAACCACCTGTCGGCAAGTCAGAGCATTTAGGCAGCTGGTTTGATGATCCCTGTCGCATACTATGTCTTCGTTTTCTGTAATCTTCTTGGACTCCACTCCATTTTTGTTAGTACCTTGTGTCAATATCCACTTTATTTATTGACTATCTGAATGTCAGAATGTTAGACTTAATAGTGACTGAACTGACAACTCACAAAAGCCTCAGAGAGATGTAGTTTTCTGCATGGTTTAAATTGAATCCAGGTGTTTAATTTTGAGGGGAGTCCCCTGGAAGAAAGAAATGTTTTCTCCCCTGGCTGTTTTGGGTCAGAGTTTTTACTGGACAGATTACACTGGATGATGTAAGGCTAAACGGTGAATGACACAAAGACGAAGAAAGAAAAATACATGTCACCCCTGAAAGCCTTTGGAACTGACATCTGGCTCAGATAGTATTTCCACTAGAGCTTTAATATCAAAGCCTGCATTGAAGGACACTGGTTAAGAAATAGAACTAAACAATAAAAACAAGAGTTAAAAAAATGCAAGCTAAATCACAAAAAAACCCTTTGCATCAGATCAACAAATTGAATAGCCTAAAAAAAAAAGTGGGTAATCATAAACTGGGTAAGGAGATTTTAATGTTTAGATATAAAGATTTTTTTTAAAATATATATGTTGTGCATTTTTATTCAGATCACTTGAAGACAGTGAATAAAGTCCAGCACAACTAATTGCTTTTTTTGTTTAGCAGCAGCATGCAGAGGCTAAAATACTATGTGTGGCAGAAAACTAACACCATCCCTGCTGTGGTGGGGGTGTGAAGCTGTGGTAGTGGAAGCATCATGTTTATTTTTGGGTAGGACAGGGTAACTATTGGTTGGATCATAGACGATAAACGCAGCATGATCCTGGAAGAAGAGTCAATAGAGATAGCAAAAGGCTTGAGACTTGAGGCAACATTAAGATTATTTCCCCAACACTAAGAGCTACAGTGAAATATTGTTAATCAAAGTTAAGAATGGTCCAATCTAAGCCCCCGAACTAAATTCAATGTCGAATATGTGGAGAAAAGAAAAAGAATGGGCAAAAAATGTCAGGATTTAGGTATGCAAGGCAAGAAACACCTTTCACCAAAACCTTTCTCCCATGGCAGAGAAATTCGGGAATTTAATTCACTTTAGTTATGAACAAAAACAAGAAAGATTTGTAGTGGTTAATATATGAAAGCCTGATTTCTAGCACATCTGAATTATTAAATAGATGAGACTTAAAATGATATCCTGGAAGTGATATTTTTTCTTTTTAAGGAACACAGATACATAGTTGGCCATTTTGAAACAAACTAAAAGTTCTGTTTTATTAGACTGAACCTGTATATACTTCAGCCTGTGTTTCCTATTGGTAATGAGCAACATCTTTTGTAGCAAAACCATTTCCAATGCCAGCACAGATGAACCAAGTCACTTCAAAACACAAAGCACCAAAGAAACATCAGTATCAGATGCATTGTTTACTTACCCTGCCCAAAACGCGCGGTCTTATGGACTGCTGCTGCTCCTCTGTATCCCAGCATCCTACAGACGACATCTCCATCCTTTTTGTCCCAGACGTCGTCACACACCGTCCCCCATCGACTTTCATGCAACACCTCCACACGGCCTTCGTGGGGACCTGACCCATTCACCAATCGCACAAGGGCCTCCTCAACTGCAGAACACGGGCACATAAACAGATGATAAATCTTTGTTCATATCTCTGCTGCTCTAAGTCTGTATTGTAATTGCAAACAGTCCATGTTATTCATTCCAGTAAGATTGTATTAAAAATCGCTTAGTTTTTGCAGACTAAGCTTAGAACTTAAAGGCTTTTTTTATTGCTGGGTCTGTTTATGAGTTTAATCATAGCAGTTAATCAAATCCATATGAAAATAAAATGGGATAAAGACTTTTTATTGACACCCAGTAACCAAATTTATTTATGAACCACACTAAAAAAAAAAAAACAATAAATAAAATTACTTATGGACGTTTATTACTGTCCTTGTTCCTTCTTTAATTAAAGTTAAGGTTATAAGTTCTATTCGAAAAGTATTTTTTCTTTAAATACACGTCGTTACCCTTTAAACTGGCCATAACCCTGAAGACCTGACAACACAATTACTGAACAACTTTTAAATTCATATCTTCTGGCTTTGGAACTTCACAGAAAGAATCTGTAAGCATTTATCCAGTCAACTTGTTCAACAAGTAAAAGGAGGTCAGCTGTACATGCATAGAGTGTAGTTCATACAAAAAGAGAGATGTTGGAAAGAGAGGTTAAGAAACAAATGCTAAGATATATAGCTCTCTAAAATCAAACACATTTTTAATCAATATGTATTCGTTAACATCAGCTGACTTACATTACTGTACAAATATTTGAGCCTTTTCCTAATTTATTTACACTATCAAAAATACCCGGACTTTCTTTTGAATTTTTCTTTCAGGTTTTCCAAGAGTTTATAAATTTCTTTGGAAGTTTACGTCTGGATTTCTGTGGCTTTTTTAAATAATTCTTTGTACGCCACTGGACCGTCTCAGAAAATTCAACAGTGTATGTCTATGAGCTTAGAAAAACATACAAATACGTCAAAGAAATAACAGGGCTTGATGTTCTTTTGTAAAATCTATTTTATTTTCACTGCCATTGTGCGTCATTGCATCTCTCTATCGTTTAAGATCTCAGCTGCGTGTGGTATGAATACTTGTGCAATTCACTTTAACAAACGGAACAGTTAAAAGGCTCGTTTGAGTCAGTGAATTTTCTGCGTGGATCAAAATCATGAATTCTTAAAACCATGCACAGCTGCAATAACATAACTTGATTTAGTGCGGAGAGGAAATGAGAATGAGAGATAAACATTCACACAGGCGTGCAAACAGCTCCAATATTATGGCATTTTCATCATTAAAACTGTTGACAATGTGCTGGTGAGTAAAGTTAGACACACCACGGACACGGCGTACGAGTCTCATCAGACCATCATAAATTTTCTTTGTGAATCATTGATCTCTCATTATTCAGTCAAATACTCCACAATTACTGGGCCATCATAATTTCATATCTACCATACAGCATGCAGCATTTGCAGCATATATTTGACTCGTGTTACTTTGAGCAGCAGCAAAATACACACAGTACTATTATTATTTTTGTTTATTTTATTTCAGTCAGCCAGTTAGAACAGCGTGGTTAGTCACAATAACTCAAAGAACACCGAAAAAAATGGTTTGAATTTGAAACGGGACTAAACTTGATCTAATAGCATAACTTCATCCCCAGGAAACAAGGTGAAAACTCCCACCAAAGTGTTCTGTGTACCTAAATTAAAACATTATGCTGAGTAATAAAGAGGCTAGTAAAATGCTCTGAAGTCAGAATATTACGTAATAAAAGTTTTTTAGTGATGGTTATGAATATTTCAATATCTTTTGTGGCTAAATAAGAACAACTAACAACTTCTTGTTGCCTGCTTGTTGTTCTTGTTTTCAACACTTTGTTTGAAGAGGTCTTACTTTTCTCGAAGTATCAACTTAAATAATTTTTGAGTTGTGATATTGCCTGAGTTGGCTGGTCAGTCATTCTTTCCTCACACACGTCATCTTCCATATAGGCAATCTTGGCTATGAAACATATGAAGAATCAATAATCTTTATTGTCATTATGAAATATAGAAATATAGCAAATATAAAACACCCCTAGAAGAAATTTCAGAAACAGTTGTAGACGACCATTTGAGGATTATTATGTCGTACCTGTTAGCTACATAGGAGTAGTTATCAGCTGGGTGCAGTGTGTTTATAATATGCAGCCAGTGCCATCTAGTCTTTAAGATGGGCTGATGATCTGTCTGATTTACAGCTTAGGGGGGTTGTGTTCGTGTGATTTTGCAAGTCTGAGGAGGAGTGATTAGGACTGATTCAGGTGTATTTACTAACCGTCTGAAGACCAACAGGCCTCGTGGGGACCAAAGGCTGGTCCTAATATGACGGACCCCATTTTTAATGTTAGGGGGTCAATTTAGAGGTATGGCGTGAATTAACTTTGGGTCAACCCCTTAAAGACAATTGTTTGTTGTTTTTTTTCATCCACACGCTTTTCAAGAATGGGTTAAAAATGTTCAAAAACTTGTTTAAAAAAATTTGTTGGACAAATACTTTTTGTTTTACACCTCTTTAAACCAAAAACATTAGATGTAGAATCCCAACTGACATTTAGGACTCTGCCGGAGTTATGCAGCAGCACGCAGGTCGTTTTTGGTCACATCCCCTGATGGCTGGCAACATTCAAACTAGAGGTTCGTACCTTTCCAATGATGGTTTGGTGGTTCATTAGCTACCATTTGCAGTGATGCAATCGGCATGCATTACATAAGCATGTTCTGTGTGTAAAAACTGCCAGCACTGCTGCATTGAGCTCAGTTCACTTCATGCATGGCTCAATGAAACAACAGCTAAATATTAGGACCAAAGGCTTTTTGTCTTTTGCAGAAGGTCATATCCAGTGTAAATCAGTACATGTATCTAGCCAGATTCCCTTTTATGAGGGTAAAACTGCATTTAGCACAGTTTTGACACCACTGTGCCAAAATCAAACTTCCACCTTGCACACTGCCCACTAAAACCTTTGTGGAACAAACATGCTTTAACTTATTCAGTCCAAATTTGCTTGAGTAATCGTCAAGATGTGGTTCTACAAAGTCTAAGGCCTCATCCAGAGTTTCAAATGGGTTTTCATAGAGTTTTGCAGTGTTTATTTAGGAAAACAAATGTTTCATTCTCTCTTTGTTTAATCCCCTATAAATCAGACATGGTTCCACTTAAAAAATATTCCTTAATACCTTTCTGTCATAAAAAATACAAACATTTGTATTTCCGATTCATAGTGTCGGAGCTTTAATTGCTTTAATTCACATATGTAATTTCAGGTGGAAATTACTCCTAAAACCCTCTGAGCTCAATGGGGTTGAAGATTAGGGTTAGGAATATACTGGTACTAGTCAGGGTTAGAGTAAATGTCAGGGTTATGCATAAAAGCAATAGCTAAAATGAATGTAAGTCAATGTAAATTCTTAATATGGAAAGAAATACAAAGTTGTGTGTTTGTGTGAAGGTGTGTGTTTGTGGTACAGGATTCCCTTCCCTGACCAGCTGAGGAATCTCAAAGTGTTTCAACACCAGAAGTGATAAATCATCCCTCTAATAAGTCCTTGGACTTCAATGGGGTCTCATCTCTGTGGGAAATCCACAGACTTCCAAAATGAAGCATTATAGCATTGATCATTGAGCATCTGCATCTGAGTCCTTTCAAAGGGGAGAAAAAATGGTTCAAACCTCTCCTAAAGCAAAGTAATTTCATCTTAAATCACCTTGTTTGAACAGGATCCAAATCTCATGACCGCTGCAGATGTCTGAAACAGAGTTCACCCAGTAAACCCAGAGCTAAGATGAACGGCTCTTTATTGTGACAAAAAGTCCTTCATAATAGCCTATGTAACAGGTTATGACCATAGCCTGTGTTGTTCTTGTGATGGAACAAAACTCAAACTCAATTCATGATAAAATATCTGTGAAGGTTTAAATTTCAACCTCTTGTACTCCAACATGTGCCTCATTTTCAAATAGTAAAACAAGATGTTTGTGTGCCTTTTTTTAGCTGTCACATCACTCCATGTATAATACAAAGAACTGTTTCTACTCAAGATCTTTTAAACCCGAACAATGTCCAAATCACTGACGTAGCATCATCTTTTAGTAACTCCTCTCGCTCAGTCATGTTGAGGCAGCAGTGATGATGTAAGGTGGTCAAATTTATATTGTTTCTACCATCTATTCTCTTTAGTAAAGAAGAAATAAACAGATGATTACTGTTAAATATGATAAATCCTTATTATGCCGTTGGGGATGCTACAAAATACACTAAATTTAAACAACAAACATTTATCATAATAAGAGCAGGAGATCATTATAATACATACTACATACAGGGGCAGACTACATCAGCAAAAAACACGACAGGATGAACATAAAACCAGTTGGCCATAACGTTTACTGTAGCTATGATGGAAAACAGGCCTCAAAGATTTGATGTTTAAAAATAAATGCTTCTGAAAGCAATTTTACAAAACAAAAACATAATGTTTTCTAATTTACTGTGTCCACAGCACTCATGTTCACCTTAAAAAAAAACAACAAATTAAACTCCACCATAAAACACTAGTTCTACCTAATTTAGACAACAAGCTTCACAACTTTTCCGTTCAAGTCTGAATAATGAGGGATTTCATGGGATGTAAAACGTTTCTGCTCAGGAAAAACGAGCAGAGTGAGCTCCAAGTCTTGACGGTCGTCCAAAGCTTTTTAAGCCCCAGAGGCCGAGGCGAGCTGCAGCAAGCAGAACCAGAATAATGCCAGAGCATGCAGGAATTGCATATTACTAATGTTTATCTGGCACGCTGCAGGAGTTTGGGCTGGACAGGACTAAATGGCTTCAGGAGAACAGCTAACTACCTCCATCTGTTCATAAAAATGATGCTGTCTGCCATCTTTTTTATCCCGAGTTCCTTTAAAGGTTTTGTTTCCATTGCATCTTCTTTCCATTTAAGGTAAGGATTTAGCTTTTAATGCAATTTCTTTGGTGTTTTGCACATGTTTGACAATTTTTTTTGTGCTATACAACTCCACTTTCGGCTGATTTTAAACTAAACTCTAATTTTTTACCAGAAGGTTCAGTTTGAACATGTGCTGCAGTCAAAAATAAATATTATTAGATGAATTTCATTTAAATCCTTCTCTTGATTTCTATGACGGGTAACATAAATTAAATCATTCATCAGTAACATTCCCATAAAAGTAGACCTTAAAACAGTTTTCAGACCAGCTTAAGAAAGCTACAATTCTTTGTGTTTTGATCTCTAGTTGTGGGGTCAAGTGTTCAAACAGTCAGTTAAACATTAAATCCACTCCTCACAGTATGAGACCCATGAGATCAGTTATCAATCTGACAGATGGAGTCTCATCTGTGATATGTTAGCGATCAGGGGAAAAATTACAAAGTTTTAAATGGCTTCAAAAAGAAAAGAAAAATGCATGTTTTTTTTTACATACACAGGGGGGAAACGCCTTTCAAAGAAAAATATTAAGTCCCAGTCTCTGTTTCTAATGTTTGTTAACTTTATTCTGAAAATCAAACACATTCACACAGGTTATTTTCAAGTAATCCAATCAGCCTCTGGAGAATTTTAGAGAGATCATCCATCATGAAATGATTACCGTGAGTTTACCTACTCTATATGCCAATATTCAACAGCTTAATATTAAACAGAGCTTCATTTCCATGGTTGAGCACAAAAAGAATAGCAAGATTACCATTCTGGAGCTTGATGACTGCAGTACTCCTCAAAGATTTGTGCAGCAAAAACATGTTTAGAGGTTTAAACTTGGAAGGATTTAGAGCAGAGGTCTGCAACCTTTAAATCCAAAGAAATATTCTGCCCAGTATCTGGCCGAGTAAAGATTGTTTAGAGCCGCAAATATTTAATGACGATTTGTAAAGCATTGCTTATTATTCCTTTGTTAAATACCGGATTTAGGAAACCTGTTGCCCTTTTAAATAACTGACTATTTGTATTTTTAGCTTTTGAAATAAGAAAAAACCTAAAACGTTTCACAGAGATCAATCATGGATTTCCTTCCATAAGATACTATTTGATGTAAAAAAAAAACCCAAAACAAACCATCTAATGATAAGAAATGTAGATCTAAAGACATATCCCTGGTTCTTTTGACATCATTCCTTTCTGGAATTTCAATCAAATATTCTTAAAAAAAACTTAGAATCCTCTAACGTTGATTTTTGTTACTACAGTAGATTAGTTGCTTCTTTACATAATATCAGGCCACTATAAAGAGCCACTATAGAAGTTACAAAGAGCAACTTGTGGCTCCTGGACCTGATTTACAAAAAGTGCATTTGTCTATTTACAGTGGCTCTAAAAGCTGAACAGATGCCAGGTTATACTTTTATGTTTTTTGTAAAATAAAAAATAGCCTTTGCTAAATGATGATTTCCAACTTTTTCCAAGTACGTGAGATTTAACATGTGCAAGCTGTGATGTTTGTTGAAGTAACAGTAAAAGGTATCCAATAAAAATAAGTATCATACAGCAGAAACACAGAGAATGTAGCTGCAAATTACTAAAGAAATGTGAGATAGAGGGATAAAAAAAATATATTTTTTTCCAAACTTGTGAACTGGTGAGATTTCTGCTTATCATAAAGCATCTAGTCTTAGCTAAACTGTTCAAACAAGTTGTGAGGGAATGTGAAAGAAATCAAACTGAAACCTTTGGTCCTAATTCAAAATGCCACATTTGGCACACAAGCTTTGGGCATCATTGGAAGGACAGCAAACCCACAGCGAAGTAACATGGTGACAGGGTCACAGTCTGGGATTGCTTTTCTTCAAATGGAATTTATGTTTCGGTCAAGATGGGTGAAGTTATAAATAGCATTCCTTTACGTCCCAAAACGTGTAGATGCCGTCTAGAAATCTGTGGAAAAGGGTTTTCCAAAGAGAATGACAGATTTGAAGAACCTTTAGAGGGTAAAGTGGGCATTTATTGTGAAGCTAGGATCTGGTATGCTAAAGGAATCCAACTAAAGACTAAAGGTTTAACTGAATCAAAAGAGGCTTTAATTATATTAGTGTGAGGGTGGGAACACATGGGACAGATTCCAACAACAAGATGTGATTTACTTTTACTGCTTGCCTGCATAGTTTATATATGCCTCCTTCAAATTGATTCTTTCAATTGATTTTAGAATCTCTGAGGGAGCCAGAAAATATATTTACATTGGGAAAAAGAAGAAAAAAATAAAGTGTTATTAGAAATAGAAAAAAACCCACCCAAAGCATAGGTTCAAAACAATTCAAAACCAAAATCCTTCCCCTTATATAACAGCTGTAAATACTGAAATCTAAGTTGGAGATTTTTAAAAATCCTTGTTTGAGCTATTGAGGCTTTCACCACAGCTATAGTATTTGATCCTTTGAGTGACATAATGTTCTGGGAAACAGGCTCATTTTGTATAAATATATCCAGCATGTGTGAATTAACTCAAGTGCTCTCTCAGGTACAAAATATATATACTTTGAAGTGTAAAAAAATCCAAGTCAAACAGCTGTTAATAAGTCACCCATGAGAGCTGTGACAGAAGAACGTATGAGGTTGTTATTTGATATTTCTTACAGCCTACAGCGTTCAGTCTCAGACCGTTTTTCTTTCTGTGAAACCTCAAACATGCGCGTGTTGTTAACGATGTGAGGAAAGAACCGATCTTTGCCGGCTTATGTGGCTAAAAGATAAAGACTTTTGATGTGAACACTGCTCCATGGCACATGCTGGACATGCAGAACAGCTGTAGTGATATAACAAAGAAAGCACAATATCTGAAGGAAGGAAATAATGAAAATGAACTCCATCTACATCCAGTCATTTATTGTTTTCGTTGTATCTCTAGATACTTAACCGTTCTCCAATTTTATCCGTTAATACTTGATGATATCCTTTAAATTACCAGCGTATTAGAAAGAAAAACAGATCATAACCCCTCACAGTTTTGCACGCCAAATGAAAGTTGTAGCAGCTTTCTCTCCCTTTAGCTGTCTTGGATCACGCAATGAGCAGCAACATGTATAAAAGTACAACAGCTTATCCCAATTATTGGCATCTCTAGTGAAGATGTGTGATAAAACTATTAAAATAAGGATTTTGAAGAGATACGTTAACCTTAAGCTGCATTTTTAGGTGCCATAACATCCGCCTCACAATGGGGGGTTGTAAGATAAATGTCATTCTTTATCCAGCCTTGTGGGTCAAAGATGCAATTTATTAAAGTATTGTTCTTATTCTAGATAAGGATGAGTTAGTTGAATGCAGCAATTTTCCTATTGCCACTGTCTGTCATAGGGTTTAGGATTTCCTAACATTGGATCTTCATTCCACTGAACAAAGTACTCATTGAACGTTGGATTTTATGCTGATTTTAATTTAGCACTTTACCCCAACAACAAGCATCTACTCCAAAGGTTTCAAGAACAGCATCTGATTTACTTTAGCTATGATTTTTTTTTTATGTGTTTGGAATTTTGCCTTTCTGAACCTTTTACTTCTGTCATCAAGTTGTCATGTTTAGAAATTTGAGAGTTTGACCAAAAAACAGAGAAGAACTTGAGATGATGATGATAACAGAAAACATAGATATCTTGCATGTGAAGACAAAGACAGACTGACAGGAGGAACCGAAATAAAACTATGAAAACTAGACAGCTTATATAGTGAGACAAGTGTGGAAAATGACTGGATTCAGGTCAACTTAACCAGGGAAATTTACATAGAAGAGTTGTGCAGGAGATTAAACTGGTAGACTGAGGGAACTAGACTCAAATTAAAATATCAACCACAGAGAAAAAAGACTCACACTCATCTAACTAAACAAACTAAAATGCAGGAAACAAAACTAGGGAAAAATGTAAGAAATTAAACATAAAGAAAATATTCCAGTATGGCAAAACCTATTTTAACAAAAACAGAAATTAACTGAATATAGAAAGAATTTTCAGCTTAGAAGGGATCAAAATACAAATTAAAACCAAACTCAAAGTGAAAAATAACAGGTTTGATTTGTATGACTTTTTTGTAAGCAGGAATATTAAACTTTAAGGTATATTTAATGAATCCTGTTGGTAAGTAAAGCAAAGGAAGAATCCACCCATGTAATCAAGCCGAACATCCAAGACAATCCCAGTAATATTATGACATATAACCAGCTATTTGATGGTTCATGCTGTATAAATTATAAGTTCTTGTATAGAATGCTAAGCTAGACAAAACTTTGAATAGATATGTTGTGAAATTACACACAATGCGAACATGGGATAGTTTGAAGACACAAACAAGGACTAAAGAGACAAAACAAAATGTTCCCACTGGTCCTCACCTGTTTGTACTCCTCTGTCTCCTCGATCACCTTTCTCCCCTTTGAAGCCTCTATCTCCCCTATCACCTGTAAACCAAGACAGAAATTACTTAACGTGACTTTAAAAGTGAGATTCTCCTAAAAAATATAATACAAAACATCAGAAATCAATTTAATACAGAAGGTTTCAGCAGATAAAGAACCTATTTGTCAGCTTAAAAACCCACAAAACTCTTTCAGTGTTTTGCAGAACTGATAAGAAAACCGAGAAGGATTAAAATATCTCAGATCTTCCAGAGTATATTAGTTCAGTCTAAAAAGGTCAGTTTTCTAAATCTCTAATCTATTTTCATTATCTCATATCCACTTACTCTCCTTAAAGTTGTTTGGGATATTTTTACCAGACCCCTTGAAGTAAAGCAACCCTCTAATGTAAAACAGTTATAAAACACACAAATTGCAGGGCTTCAAATGTGTTTTATTAGTCTCTAAAGAGATTAACCAGAAAAAAGAAAATCGGAAGAATTCTGTATATTATACTATTTACACATTAGATTTTAAATGTTGATCTATGGCTAAAAAACTACAAAACTACCAAATCCGTGGGTAGAAATCAGGTTCCTTGCGGTTGTGGTTGGGTAAACGTATGACACATTTACAAATATCCCTGCAATCAAAACGTTTGGCTTGGCTCATTTCTCATCAGTTTTTATTTTAAAAATGTATAATTCGTTGACAAAAGAGAGTGGGTTTTTGTTCTATTTGTTACTAGCTCTTGGCAGCGAGGCCCAAACCCACAAATAGTTTCTGCCATCAAGCTATACAGGAATATGGAAAACTGGGCTTTTATCCCAACTTTGACATGACTTCCTTTTAATTCATAGGCCTACAGTGGAGGTGTCAGCAGCGGTGGCCCTCAGCTCTGCCACCCATGTTTTATGGCCTGTGTTTGGTACAACCGAGCTGCCACACCCTGCAGTGTGATGTGAAGAGTTGTCAGGGGCTGGATGCCTTTTAACCACATCCTTAACAACTAAATTATACTGCAGGGAAAAACACAAACACCCCATAAGCTACCGCTGAGCCACGAAATACAACGAAGGATGGGATTTAAGATCTACACAGTCAGTCTGGCCCTGAAAGATGGCAATGGGTGAACTGTGTTAAGTAAACTTGTTTAGGCTTCAGTAGCATTTATAATATTCAGACACTTTGGGGATTTTTTTTTAATGAAAATTGACATATAAAACTAGTGAGCAGCTAAAATTAAAGCAGCATCAGGGTGATACAAAAACATGCTTTTATCTACAGTCAAATTTGAATCCCGTTTGAGCTTAATAAGCATGAATTTGAAATGAGAAAGAAATTTGAAAAAGAAATAAAATGTATGGATGTAAAGAGTAAAACTGCCAATACAAGTATTTTCATTATTCAGACAATGAAGGATACTATAAAAGAATGCATAGCTAAACATTTTTTCTTGTTCTTCTTTTCCCCCTCTTCTAAATATACACTATTTAGTGTTTTAGTTTTGTAAGGTCCTCCTGGGTGATTCTAAAACAAAGAAGACCTCTAGGAGTGGCTCCTCCTTCAAACATGCTGGGTCCAGGGCAAAGCTATACTATTAAGCGTATACTATTTAAAAAAAAATACCAATACAGCTCAGCATAACACTTCTGGCATCAGAGCTACTGGGCTGCTGTTGTGAACACCTTCAATTATAGGTAATAGAGTTGGGGCTGGTTTTCAGTGCTTAGTTCTGTTTCTCTCATAGACATAGCAATGGACACAGCTTTTACTGTGACTAACTGTATGTTCTCTCTTTCATGTCTTTGACATGAAAACTAGCTCAGAGCTCGTCTGCTTAGCTGTAGCTTTCCTAGACAGAGGAAACCTATGGAGCTATTTTACCATTACCTTCGGTCATGGAGAGTATTTATTAATCAGTACTCCATTAGCTATGCTAACTCGGGCATAAATGATAATTGAAAGCCTGATCAGATCAAAAATGTGTCATTTAAACATGTCAGACTGAAGATACTAATCTGATTCGGTTCAATATGAAAGAAGTTTTATTACAATTGAGAGAGGTGTTTTTTCCTCTATCTTCATTCTGATCGGTGCCCATGTACACAGCATTCGCATCTTTGGAGTAAAATCATCTTCCCTGCCCATCTGTGCAACATCAGAGTAACTTTTTTCTCGTCACTAACCTTCATCTACTGTAGCGAAGGAGCGTTAGCATAATTGCCACTGAGCCCTTAATTAAAATGACCACAAAAAACAAAAGTATGATGCAACCAAGGTCCATAGTGGAAAAAACTGCATCAACAGACAAGACAGAAGATCCAAAGAAAATTACTGTGCGGGGCAGGCATATAGGATAGCTAAAGCTGAGGATGAGCAGACAAGTTCAAAACAGGCAGCTCCCTCTTCTACTATTAAAGCGTTTAGGAAAAACTAGACAGTTCTGCATGTGCTTAAATGATTAAATCCGATCAATATATGTCATGATCGGATCGTTTTATTTAGTGTCCATGTAAAAAGTAAAAAAAATATTATTTTATCCTCCTAGTTGTCACAGATGTCTGTCAACAAATTTAAACCTCAAATGCAACTAAAATTTAAAAGACTGACAAAAAACAGGTTTAACTTTGAACTACGGAGCTCATGCCAAAAAAATAAAAGCCCTAACTGTTCCCACCGACTCATCACTTGTCTTTGAGAATAAACCATGAAGCTTCCCAGTGATGTTTTTCCCTCTTCTCCTCAGTCTGATTGATGTTGAGGCCCCGGTCATACAAGAAGATCTACAAACTTTGCTCTCTCCAGTCTGTAAAATTAAAAATGAAGTTTTCAGCTGGAACAAAGAACAGAAACATCTAAAAGGACATGATTTCCTGACCCGTCTTTGTAATAGTCAATATAATGGTCTATTATTTCAGCCAAATGATGTAGACCCAAAGAACTTCATTGCAGGCAACATTAACATCCCATTTTCTAAGCTAGGATGATCACAACCCTGAAGCTAGTTTTTCTATGTTTTCTTTAATTTATTCTACCAACAAGAATAAGCTTGGGTCACTGATTGCAACATGTGGCTATGATTTGCAACAATAGGCCATTTCCTCTTATTCTGACATGTCACACTAAGGAAAACAAGCAGCAGATTCACGGGACAGCTGCTGGTGATACATGATGTCTCTTTGGGAGCTCTGTTTGTGACGGTTCACAAACACTGCCGTTGTGATTCAAGCCTCTTGCTGTGAAAAATGTCAGATGTTCCAGGTAGAAGCACCAAAACAGCAGCTGTTTTTGGCAAATCAGTCGAAGCTTTCCCAAACAGTATCTTAGATATAACTGTTTGTACATCCTGAGAGATTGACCCTAGTTTTATTTAATTTCATTTTTCTAATCTTTTGTTTTAATTACTTTCAAATGTTTAATAATTTTAATAACTTTTAACTAGCACTACTTTAACAGTTTTTTTTAACTCTTGCTCTCTATTGTAGCATGTCTGTACTTTGCTTGTCTATTTTAATTTTACTGTTGTTTTTAAATGTGATGACCTTTGATATTTGCTTTGTTATTAGTGCTTTATAAATAAAGGGGTATGGTATAAAATGATTTTGTCATTAAAGGAGCATTTAGCTTTGACTCTGTGCATTACAGCTTGACTTTTTTTTCTTTTTTCTGTCCCTAATGTTTTGCCTGAATCAGCCTCTTGAATGTAACACAAGTCATTATAATATTTTTTAGAACATTAGCTGTTAAGATTGCCTGTACTCTCTCAGAAAAGGTGGCAAAATGCCAAACCACGGTACATTTTGTCAGACTAACTGTGCCCCTCTCCACTTGCTGAATTCCCAGCAGTAAACTGATGAAGGCCTTCTTTGTTGCAATAAAAATGTGCTATGATGTAACCTGTGAACATCCTTATATGTGCGTAGCCTAAAGTAAACATGAATTTCATAAAACAACTCCACTAAAATATAGTAGCTGGCCATTGTCCACCAGTTAGTGACCTCTACACAGGTGCTATCCATGAGCAGCAGGTAATTAAAGTTAAAAAGTTGCTTTATCTCTGCAAATTAAAAGGCAATAAAGCTGGAGTTGAGTTGAGTTTTAAACTCCCTTCTGGACTGTATTTTTTTTTTTTTTTGAGATCTTGGTAAACTGTGAGACCGAACATTGGACACTTTAATCCAGCTGCGACTAACAACAGCTGTCAACTGGAAAAACACACACATATTAAAAACCCCACAGTTGTTGCAGCACCTTATCCTAGCTCTGATTCCTTTATCAGAATTTAGTTCTTGTCTGTGGGGTGTTTCGTTATTATTGGCACAGCTCAGCAGTGCTGGATTCACGGTGATATCTGGATCTTTCTGCTTTTTAAATTCCAACAGAGCCGCAGACGCCTAAAGGGAATAACTATCAAAGGGAGATAAGGTTGAGAAATGTTTCACTGTAGTTGAACAAAGGAGCAAGATGTTTTTTTTTTGTCAGGCAAACAGAATTTAAACACTGAATGTTTTTAAATTGAAAACACAATTAACATTCAGCAATTTGTAAACTAATAGAAATTTTCAACAAACTTTGCACTGTGCATAAGAAACAATGTGTATTTTGAAGTTATAAAGTTAAAGAAATAAGTATTAATATTAGAAGAAAAAGTTGTAGTTACTTAATAGATCATTCGTGACTTTATTTGTACAAAAAAGTACATTTCCTAAATTACTGGTTTGTTCAACTTTTTTAATTTTGTTACTGATTAATAGAAGCACCTAATAATGAGTTGATATATTGCATGAAACAGCATATTTTAAATAAAAAGATTAAATTAAAGAGTAACACATAATCTTTAAACTATTATTTTTTTATTGGTAAAATAAAGTTCTCAGTCAGAGTTTTTCTTTTATTCAAGAAACCCCCAAAAAATATGGTTTAACTTTTTTGTATTGTTTTATTTGCACTGAAGGAGTTATGAGACAGCTGAAGAGCAATTGGGTTAGTAGGAACAGCTGTCATGGTAGAATAAAAATTATGTGGCTTCGTAAACAGTTGCACCTGCTAGGGACACAAGTAGTAGTAAACTTTTTAGTTTCCATGAAATCCTATTAAAAGATATATTTCAACAAGCTATTCGAGAACAGTTTTTTGACCTTAAAAATTATTTCAAGTAAAAAAATGTTGATAAATTTTAACTCTGAGTGATTAAATATAATAAAGAATTGAGAGCTTTTTCAGAAGCTACTGCAGTCTCCCTTATATGAAGCAAAATAAGTCCCAAGCAATCACAAAAACGTACCTCAGAATTCACAAAAGTATAGAATATGTTGACAACTTTTCAAATGTGTAATGTCAACCCTGTGAATTCATAAAAAGAAAAAACTCAGACAATACATATTAAGAAAAGTACTATTTAGCAGTTTTTAATCTTCAAAATGTTATGGTAAGTAAGGCAAAGTTAAATGTTTCCTAGGGTAAGTTGGCATGAATTGATCAGGTCCAATTTTGTACACATACAGTGGGGAGAACAAGTATTTGATACACTTGATTTTTCAGGTTTTCCACTTGCAAAGCATGTAGAAGACTGT
>JAUZNJ010095017.1:0-21949 GCA_034780135.1 Jordanella pulchra
AGAGGGCTCCAGCCCAGGAGACCCACGGCGCGCTCTGCTGGAGGAAAGATGGAGCGACAGGCTCCGGATCCCAACACCTATAGAGTGTAGCCTTAGAGTTTGTAGTTGTTATGATTTAGGAGTAAATATAAAAGATAAAGGTTTCAATCCTTTTTATGCCCACACTGATAGGTTGGCTTCAACTTCTGTTTCTTATAACATATTAAAATGTATAGGATGGTGTTATACACATCGTTGTTACCTATAATAAGTTCATATTGAAGTATTTTTGTAAGTTACTTCAATTTTTTTGTATTATTACATTTTATAAAATCCTAAAGAAAATACGATTTTATGGGTCTTTTAATCTTCGCACAGCATTATGCACCACTTTAAATAGTCTAAACATGACTTTTCTTTTCAAATTAATCATATTATTTAATCCAACCAGGTCCTGGAGTCGGATCTGAGGAAGAAAATGTTTCATGCACAGGAGGCGTACAACCAGGCCAAACACAACCTGACCTACTTCAACTTCCAGAAGCAGCGACTGGACGACCTGATGTCCCAGATGACCGAACGACTGGCTGCAGTGGAAGGATCCTTGTCGGACCTGACTGAAGCTGGTTCCCTCCAAGATATTTGTACACTGAAGGTATTTTTTCATTCTTTTCAGTGTGTGTACTTAAGACTAATCCTTTAAATCAATAAGATCAAATATTAAAAGGACATTCCCTTTAGCTATTAAAACATGGCTTTGATACATTACATAAACATTACAAAATCTGGAAACTTCTGAAGGGTGTAAATATGTAAATAGAGGTAGAGTATCGTCTATACAACTAACTCACAAGTTGGGAAATGAAATCAATCCTATTCAGTTTATTCATATAGCGTCAAATCACAACACGTCATCTTAATTCATTCAAATCACACATAGCACATATGTGGATAGCTTTATTATCCAGAGCCTCAGGAAATTTGTTTTTTCTTCAGTAATTTACTTGGAAAATATGGGTGTTGTTTGCATTCATTGACCTTCGGGTACATTAGGATCAGTATAGTTTGATCCTGAACTGGTTTGATGCCTTTTGGTTTTTGGGCCCCCTCTGCAGCCTAGAGGCAGTAAATCAGATTTAGAGGTTGCAACAGTCATAACTCTTGATTTCTCACTTGTTCTATTAAAGGATCTGCAGAGTGTTGTGCAGCAACAGAGGGCAGACATGGACTCAGCTAGAGATGCCCTGACTTCCCTGAGCCGATCACATCCATCTCATGAGCTTTTGGTCCTGTCCTCTGATCTCACCTCCATCGCCAAGCGAACAGAGGTTGTTGCCCATCGCTGTGCCAAAACCAGGGGCAGCCTGCAGGAAGGATTGCAGCTCCACTTCAACGGTGAGACACATGACAAATAGATAGGTTAGAAAGGAGTGGTTTTTATTTACCAAAAAAAAAACACAATAATTTATCCAAAAGGAGCAGTCAGTATAACTTAATCCCAGAAGAAGCAGAAATAGACTCAAAACATTGCTTAAAATCTCATGAATCGAAGTCAATCGAAAACAACACAATTACTCAAGGCAGCGTAATTCGTTCATGTTAGCCGTGCAACAGATTTGCTGTTGATTATCCTTCATTTTTCCCCAGAGTACACTCAACCCTCCCACAACAACCCACACACCATCCACACACATTGTCAGGTACACTGATACGCTCTCTTCACTCCGACACACACCTGTGCCTCGGAGAGCGATGTCGCCTTCGTCACATCCGACCCGAGGGAGCCATTTCAGGCTTGTTGCCAAGGCAGCCAAGCACTGCATGCTGTGGACACGCCCACACTCCCCATCTGCCTCAGCACATTACCTCTCCTTGCTTTTCTCCTTCTTTGACTTTTAAATCTTCTCTATCCCTTTTTTTTGGTGTGTGCACGTCTCTAATCTCTGAAATCATTATTTTTGTTTTGGGTTTAAGCTCATCTGCTTTCTGTTCCCCTCGATACAGAGCTTGTTCAAAACTTTAAGTCCTGGCTCTCAGAACTGAAGTTGGAGCTGAAAGACTGTTTCAATCAATCAGGAGATGTCATACTCCTTACGGCCAAGTTACAAAGACTGAAGGTACTGTTGAATCTCACATGCTAACGCTTTGTTTCTCTTTGGGTAATCAGTGCTTTGGAAAAGTGTTCACACCCTCTGACCTTTTTAATTACAGTGACAATTAAAATCTAAATGTTTTTTGTTGGGATTTCATGTGGTACATCATCTATGTATCACTAAACAGTAATAAAACCTTTTTTTTTTAATTGACAGCAGCCTGTCAGTCTTAAAGCAACACATTCCTCTCTGCCATCACAGATCTCACTCGAGCAGTCGTCAGAGGGTGAGGAGCGTCTCTCTCAGATTCATAAAGAAGCCGGGAAGCTCCAGCTCCACCTGAGCAAAGTCGAAGCAGCACAGATCCACGAAAATCTTTCTTCCTGTCAGAAAGAGTGGAAGAATTACCGCGACAGCTGCTGTCAGAGCCAGCAAGACTTGAAAGAGAGCATTGACCTTTTAAAAAAGTAAGCTATTTGACTTATATTGTCGTATCACAACACAAAATCATTATCTAATGTCTGTTTTTCCTCGCCCCTGTGTTAGTTTTGATGATTGTGTGGAGAATACAAGAAAATGGCTTAAGACGATGGATGTTGGCCTTAAAAATGAGCCTGAAACTTTGGTGGAGAGCCAGAGAGGAGCTGCAGATCCCACAGAAGAGCTGCAGAGGATCGTGGACTTAAATAAAGAGCTGATAGCGCAGAGGTTTGTGGAGTGTTTGCCCAAGGCCTTATGCTGTACATACTGGAAGATCAACTGTCAGAGTGATTTTCTGTTTTTTTTATTTTTATCTAGGGAGTCTATTGAGCGTGTTTGTCTGGAGGCCCAGGCTCTCTCTGAATCCGGCCGGGGTACCGGAGGAGAGGTCAGAGTAACGGCCCAGCTCCAGATGGAGTATCAAGCTCTCCTGAAGGCAGCCAGGGAAAGACTCCGGGGCTGCCAGGAGAGCCAGGCCTTTGGAGACGCCCTCCAGGGAGTTTGGGCCTGGCTGGAGGAGATCCAAGAGAAACTGGGTACTGTAGACAGCACGATTGGAACCAAAGAGCAGTTAGAGAGGAGACTGGAGACTGTGCAGGTGAGACACAGGGAGCAGAGAATACTATACTTAAAAAAATCCACTTTACTCCCAGTATGCAAATGTTCTTGTAGTCTTTTGAATTGTTCTCACTAGTTTTTATTGCAGCAGACAGACATAAGAGGGGGCTGTTTGTTTTAGAAAACACGCCTAACTCTTTTGTCTAGTTTCAGTTTATAGAGACTCTACTCTGTTTGCACAGGACATCCTGCTGTTAAAGGGAGAAGGGGAGGTGAAACTGAATATGGTAATGGGTAAAGCTGAGCTCACCCTGCGTAACTATGGGGCCAGTGGACAGGAAGGGGTCCGTGCTCAGCTGCAGGAGGTGGAAGATGCATGGGCCACTCTACTGGTTACTGCAATGAGCTGCCACAGGTACCCCTCATCAAACAATTGTTCCTACTGATTTAGGCTGTCAACATTTTGTCACATTACAGCAGCAAAAGTTACTGGATTTAATCTGTATTTTATATGAAAGATCAACAGTGAATTGTCCACAATAGCAAATCCAAGGTATCCTTTCCCTCAGCTCTGATACTCATTAATAAAATCCAGTCCAAACCTTCAAAAATTGCCCAATTAACCAGAAAATCAAGTTCAGCTCAATCTGTTTTAAATCTCAGTGTATGTTTTGTTAATGTCTTGGGGGTTTCTTAGAAAACATCAGAGGATAAACAGCCTTTGCTTAAAGAAAGCCATTAGACCTCCAAAGCACTTTTCTCAAAAATGAGTCCATCGCCTGTTGATGTTAGTGCAGTATATTTTAGCAAAGCTGCTGTACACAAGCATCACTGGGCCACAACAACTGAGACAGTAATAGCTGGGGGTCAAACCGATGACCCTCCGGTTGCAGCTCCTGCATCCTAAAATACATTTAAAAAAAACTAACCTTTGTTTATATAAATCAATTTTATATGAATGCTGAATTTAGTAGAAAGTGAAGTGTCATGCTGTGTCAAAGCTGTTATTCAGCAGGAAAACTGTAAACAGGAGTCTTTAAAAAACATTAAATAAATCTCTATAAAATAAAACAATAAAATATTTTGATGAAGTTACTTCACAAAATGAAACGGCACGGGGGGGGGGGAGCCGATCCTGTGCTATCAGTTGACTTTTTGGTGTTAAATTATGACTGAATCAATCTATTTTATTCAGTCTTTGGAGGAAAATTTTATTGTTGAACAATAAAATCTGTATTTTACTGCTGCAAGCTACTTAAGTTCAGATTTCCAAGATGAATTTGACTTTAAGCTCAATCCCAGAAACCTGCTGCGCTCGTATTGTTATTTAAGACATTTTATAAAATCTTTTGGAATTTGTTTTTAATCTTTGCCATTCAAAAATTGGAAAAAGAAAAAAAAAAGAAAGGAAAGAAAGTCCTCACAGTGGGGAGCTTGTTGTTTTCATCATGATGAATTGTGTGTCATTGCTATTAATTACCATTAAGGTAAATACATAATGAGAAATATTGTCTTGTTTTCTAAATCTGATTGATATGTCTTAGTTTGCCCTATTCATGTGTGCACGTGCCTTAGCATGCACACAACCTGGTTTGCGTGTGTGTTTAATTGAGCAATTATAGTTCCTGTTAGGAAAAAAATTGATCTCATTAGAGGCTAAATGGGGGATGGCAAACAGTGGGTCAGACAGGGGGGGGTGTTTATGTTTTAACGGGAATGGGGGAACAGGAGGCAAGGGGTAGCAGGTGAACGAGATCTGCTGGTGTGTGGATATCAGTGTTTGTTCACGTGGGGTTGACAGATGGCAAGGAATATTATGGGTGTGCATCTTTGTCTGTGTCTTTGAACCCTCCAATAAAAGAGGATAAAAAACTTGGACAGGAGTACTGACAATTTAGAAAAATAGACTGAAGATTTAAGGAAGATTTTTTGTCATAAAGCAGATTATTATCATGTAAACTGAATTTTTGAGGGTTTCCCTTTGGTTTCAGGTTGTACACATGGCATTGTGTTCATTCTAATATTCAAGTCAAAGATAAAAACAGAGATGTGCTCTTTTCCTTCTAGTCGATTAGAGTGGACTGTGTCTCAGTGGGGGGGTTACCTCGAGAGTGCTGCTCAGCTGCAAAACTGGATGGAGGCTGTCAAAAGGGAGGTGTGTGCCCCACTCCCACCGCAGCCAGGACCCAGAGAGAAGGCCTCCCAGTTAGAGCGACTCAGAGCCCTAATGGCTGATCTGGAAGACCACCAGATGGCGCTCTCCAGCCTTGAAGAAAAAGCCCGAGAACTTTTCAAGAAAACTGGTGATGCCAGCTTTAACCATGGCGCTCGCACTCAGCTACAGGTGCAGTGTGATCATCTCACTGCTCTGGTTGAGGTGAATAAAACCTCTTTTATTTTTTTTTTCACATATTCTAGTCGTGTTTCTGTTAAAAAATGTTTCCATAAAATGTAAACTATGCGTGTGTCTTTTGTAGGAGAGAGTTCGTCTGGCTCAGGCGGTGGTGTTGGAGCACCAGGACTATCTGGAGGCTGTTCGTGAGCTCACTGATTGGCTGATGTCTGCAGGGGAGGAGCTACAGCATTGGTCTGGTACATCAGGAGACTCTACTTCTATCAGAAAAAAACTCTTAGAAGTAAAGGTGAGGAAAATGCTAAAAAGACATTTTTTTTGTATTATTAACAGCTTTGTTTTATTCTTTTGCTAAATTTATATATAAAAAAAGTAAATCAAAACAAATAAGTTGTTTTCAAAGTAGAATTAAGTGAACATCTTGTCTCGAAAGTGTGTCAACCAAATGAGAAAGGCCTGGCTGCAAGGCTGACAAGTAGAAATGCACCGATCCGGGTTTTACTGTTCCAATACCGATACTGAGTTCTATGTGATATTTTACCTCTTGATTTAAAATTTCATTTTTAAAGTAACTAAAAGACATAGATTAATGGGTTTGAACTTTTAATTAAATTCAAAGGTAAAATAAAAGAAATATTGATCTTAAGAAAAAAAAAAGAACCACTACCACCTAATAACATTGTTTTAGAAAGGACTTTACCTTTTCAGGTTGTTTCTACCGTCAAGATGGTTTTCTTAGATAAACCATTAGGAATGCCACTGTAACATAAGCTATTTCTGAAGCATTTTGTCATTAAAAAAATCAGCAGCAGCACACTTATAATAGAATAATAAAGATTTATTAAGATTTAACAACATTTTAAACTTATTCATATAAACAAAGACGATATTTTTATGTTCCTGCATTCTATGAGTTTTGTTGTGTTAATGTGTTTGTGGATGATAACAGGGATTGACCAATACAGGTTTTTTTTAAGGCTGATGCTGATACCAATTATTTTGAATCAAACCGATACTCGATATGTATTGCGAATGTTTTTTGGGTGATTCTTGGAACTTATTTTAATTTTCTTTCTTCATTAAAGTGAAAAAAATGACACATTGATAGCAAATATTATGCAACTCTTAACCCCCCCCCCCAAAAAAATCTAGATAAAAAAAGAAACATTCATTGATAAATCAATAAAAAACTTTAAAAAGGCTTACTAATGTAGAGAATGGCAATGCACGAGCTTTGCATGATCTAACTCATTAATGAGTGAGCAAACATATGCAGGTATTAACCGATGTCGATACAGCAGAGAAATTATTATTGGCCACATATGACTATATATACAATCCAAAATGCATGATCAGCAACCCTTTTTGCTGTGTTTATGAATGTATTGATCAATACTTATTTAAACAGAGGACTTTTTATCTGCAATCTAAGAACAGCAGATGCTCTGATTGAGTGTTGTTTAGTAATTTGCACCCATTAAGATGTGTTAAAGTTTGTCTTTACAGAATTCAGCGGACCAATCAAAACTGTCTTCAAAATTTTGAATCACCACACACACATTCCTGTCTTGTTATATGTAGTAAGGACCATTTGTTGGCTTCCATTGACTTGAACTGGTTTTCAGTCATTTTTAACCCTTTCTATGGCCCAAAATGATAAATAGCTCTAAACCTAACCATTATTGGTTGCCAGGAAAATGTCCTTACTTTACGACAACCAGACCTCACTTTGCTGTTAAAATCATGAAAACTATATTCCTTCTAAGATGGGCCTGGTAGTGTGAAAAATCAGCAGCAGTATTGATTCAAATTTATATCTACTTTTGGTGCAAACGTCTGTATAAATAAATAGTTTCAGCTTCTTCCCTCAGGCACAAAATCCTTATTGTTGATATTAGGATATTAATGCTGCTGTTAAATTCCTCATTCCATAACAAATAATGTGTTTAAAGATACTAAATCTCCAATGAGGGGCTATTATCCAAACAAAGAAGTATCAGATATTGACAGCAACGCAGTTTTTTTTCCTATCAATAGTTAACTTAGAACAAAATATTTTATCTATTTTTGATATCATAATATTACAGATTTTTCTTTATGTAGAGAAACAATACAGGTAGAAAATGAAATGGTTTTATGCTTGTTTGCCATATCATTGCAACATATCTGAGTTTTTTTTTGCTACCACTTACTGATTATTTTTTGCAAGACTAGAAATCAGCACTAATCCTCCTGTCTGTTAAGCAGTTCTCAGCTACAGTGGTGAGAAAATATGTGGGGAGACATTGATTTGCATTTAGATTTTTCACATGGGTCCTAATTATCACATTATGGATGTGTGTTTGCTGAGCTACAGAGTAGGTGAAGGATTTTGGAGGAGACTCTTGTAGGTACAAAGTTAATGCTGTTAACTGCCTGTTCTCACACTGATCAGATGCTCTTTTTTTGTAACCAGCAGCTCTTCATCATCCTCAAGTGTTTGTTTTCCACTTAAAAGCAGATGCTGGTGGGGGGTGGGGGGCAAACATTCGAGAGCCCAGCGATGACAGAAGAAAATACATCAGCACAGATGATGAACAGGAGGAATCAAAGACTCAGACATGATGATAAAAATAGATGGAGCTGGAGACATAGGAGAAAGCTCTACAGCTTTAAACACAGACCACGCATCCTGAGAGTGCAGTTTCCTTAGCCACAGTTTCCGTAGCAACTTTCCTTTCCCTCTCTCCAGGAGCGTGTGAAGTGTCGACTGCTGGAGGGCCGAGAGCGCCTCAGCCGGGTCCGACGCAGCGCAGCCAACGCGGCGGAGCATACAGCGGCGGGCGGCTGTGAGGCCATGGACAGACAGCTGGGGGCGCTGTCACACGCCTTGGAGCAGTGGGAAGGAGCTGCCCTAAGGGCCAGAGATGGCCTGGAGGGGGCCCTGGCTGCTGCAGAAGCTTCAGAAGAAGAATACGACCATCTAACCGCCTGCCTGGAGGAAAGACTGAAAGAGTTTGATGGGCGTCTGAGGGGATGGAACCAGGAGCTGGTTAAGGCTGAGGGACGGAGTAGCGGCGAAGATGCAGTAGAAGGATGGAAGCTGGCTAAGGTAACATAAGTTTTAATTCTCTTTATGGCAACCTCAATTCATCATTTATCCCTAAACAATAGTTTATTGAGAAAAATAAGCTTGCTGGAATGTTTAAATGTTGGTATGCAGGCAGAGGAAGTCATTAACATTGTTTGATAAAAATGCAAACATGTTGACACAATCTGTAGAAATCCTCTGCATTCATCCACCAGTAATTACCCATTCTATTACTAAATCCTAAAAACACATTAGTTTGTTAAATCAGCTTTACTGGGAGAAAATAATGACAGCTACAATCCCATCAGTTTCCCCCTAGTCTACTGCCCCCTCCCATCTCCGCCTGTTTTTTTTTGTTTTTTATTTCCATTATTTTCCACTATCTCTCCTCTCCAAGCATTTACCCTTATTGTTTATTTTGTTTTCCCTCAATCTGAACATTTCTTGCTGGAAATAAAAGGAGCAGTCTTTTCTTTTTTGGATGCTGAGATTACGCCTTGATCCCCCCCCCGCTCCTCACCTCCCCTGTTGCTCTGTCGCCAACCTCAACGGGATGTTTACAGTTTTGACAATTGCTCCTCATTGTCAGGGCCATGCCAGCATGCTCAACCTCACATCTCCTCCCGAGACTTCGTTTGCTGCTTCTCTCTCCTGCTTTCCTCAATTTGTGTGGCTGTCAAAGAACAGAGGAGGAGTTTTTCGTCCCCCTCCTCCGCTCCTTTCTCCTCCTTCCAGCAGCTTGTTTCCTGTGTCCGGCCGTGTTTTCGTTGCGCGCTTGTTTGCGTGCGTTTGAACCGTCTCTGTGTCTGTGAGGGCTGACAGCTGAATTCCACCGGGAGAGAAGGAGAGGGAGGAAGAAAATGTGTGAGAGGGTATAAGTCGAATGAGTAGGAGGAGGACAAGAGGAGAGAGAAAGTAGTAGAAGCTTATAGGAGGAGGGAGAGGAGGAGAAGAGAGCCAAGAGTCCATAGGAGAAGGGAGGGAGGGTTGTTTAATACGTCAGAGAGGGAGAGAAACGAGTGAGAGTCAGAGCTTGTACATATTTCATGGGAGAGGATTTCATGACTCTGTTAGTGCAGAATGTGAGGGAAGCTGAGGAGAGCGGGAGAACGGTATCCACAGCTCCTTCCTGTCACACTCCTCGAAGAACAGCAATGCCATTGAAGAAGCAACACTGTGAGTATGTGTTGGAGCGTCTAAGTATGTGGATACAAGAGGAGTGAAAAGATTTGAGCCAGGATGTGAATAGGAATGAAGAGACTGAGGGTTTTGGATTAGATCAGCCTCTCCTCAACATGCATGGACCAACTAAGCTTGCTTCTTTCTGTTTTGCGTGGTTTAGGATATTCTGGAGGACTTGCAGAGTGCTGAGTCGATGGCAGACAAGTTGAAAAGCCAGCTGAATGACCTGGTGCGATACTCCAGGGACCTGGGCTCGCAGTCAGACCGAGTCACTGCCATCATTAAACAACACAACAGGTGAGAGGAGCTTTTCTCATGCTACAGCGTTGAAACGCAGAAATATAAACACGTATGCATGTATGTGTTTGGCTCCTTGGCTCCAAAGCACCAAAGTTCTTCAGCAATATGCCATTGAGAAGTGAATCTAACTCTAAGTATATTCAAATAATAAATTGTTGCAAGCTTTTTAATGACTATGTGCTATATATTCTAATGAAAAAGAACAGCTTAGCTATATCAATTTGCAAGTTATTATATAATAGGTTGTTAAACTTTGATTGTTCATTACATGTCTGGCTAGTTTAAATGACTTTGACCAACCTTTATATCCACATCCGATATATAGATCTTTATATCAAGAGGCTAAAGGTCAAGGAGAGTTTTTGGATCTCGTGTTTAGAAAGACATTAGGAAAATGTGGTTTAATCACAATCAGTATTTTTTTATTCAACAAATTTTGTTTATTGGTGAGTTACAGTAACGCCATATTTCACAGATCTTGCTGAACCTTAGAAGTTCTAAAAAGGATGCTGATTGCGTATTAAAGAGGCAGTGCAAAGTTTTTCTAATGATACTGCCACCTGTGGCCAAAACACAGAACTGCAGCACTCTTCTTTTCTTTTTTTTACTTTATTCACCTTACATGGAGTTGCCATTAGTGTCTGAGTTGAGCTGGATGCTGGTTGTTTCTGAGTATCCACATCTTGAATATAACGCTTCGATTGTTCGGTAGGTTGGACCCATTTAACATGGATGCGCCTGACGTCACATCTGCAGAAACAGTGCGAGAACTTCCAACACAAAGTAAATTCAGGGTAAATAGGCTAGATGCATTGGCACTACACTAGTGAGGTGTCAGTCTGCTCATCAAACGATGCCGTAAAGGGTCAAATAAAAAGGCTATTTTAAAGATATTTTTCAGTTAAAAATTGAATAAAGGCTCTCTAAGTAAAAATAGCTTAAAATTAGTATATATAATATATAATAGTAAGTGTGCTGTGTAAAGTAGTATATGTTTTACACAGCAAACTTGACAGCGTGACAGTTTAATCCAATGCCCATCTAATCTAAACTATTGCTGGTGCTCTACTTTTCTATCGTGTATAACCAGATTGTTTTTTTCTTTTCTGCAACTTCCCAAGTAGAGTTCCTGTTTTTTACAGTTTCACAGGCCTATGAAAAAAGGTTGCATATCACACAATCAGGAACATTTATTATATGTCTATAAACCTCCAGTATTTATATGAAATATCTAGTTCATTATTAATTTTATAACATTTTGGACCACGTTTTTTTAACTATCTTACCATGTAAGAGACCAGATAACAGGGGAACTGATTAACCATTAGCTGTTTATAAATTAGCAATTTCAACAAGTGTGGCATTTGTGTTTTTTTTTTATCATTATCCCATTAAATATATATATTTTAAATAAAAAGCATTTTTGCTCTTGCTTTTTTGTTTGGATGATTAGTGTTAGCATTTAAAAAAAGAAAGATTACCTGTTTGATCAGTTGATTTTCAAAGCGTACCTCGCTGCAATGTCTGTCCATCATCCTGTGTTTGGTCTCCATGGTAACCAACTTTAGTGCAGATGGATGTGTGTTTGATTTCTATTACTTTAAAGGCACAGAATTTAGATGTAAGTCCTGCAACAGACCCATTACTTTGTCATCTGGACTGACGTACGTTAGCTGTCAGCCTGCTAGCATGTCTAGTTTTATACAAAGACTTCATAGAATCTCCCGGAAAAAAAAAAAACCCATTAGTACCTTATTGGCGGATGTACTTGGTCTGTATTTAAAGCTGTAAATAAGCTTTCATTTAAGATCTAAATTGTGCCTTCTTAGTTGTTTTGTGGCCCAGTTTTTACTCCATACAGATAACACACTTTATCTTTCATATATCATGTGAAATTATACAACTTTATTACACAACTAGCTCTGAAAACTACAGTAAACACATTTGCGACAGCATCTCTTAGCCAACCGGGGGCCACCGTTCTAGCTTCTGTAAAAATAAGCTGTACTGGATTGCTATTGGTAGCTTGTATTTAAAAAGCAGCAAGTGCATCCAGGGCTGGACAATTAAGTGAATTTTCATTTTCTCCCTTTCCAAATCAGGGAGGTAAAGTATTTTAGGCAATTTTATATTTAACCAAGGTAAGACACTAACTCTCTCACTCAAGCCCTTTAGGTTGTGGTAATATGCCTAACATGGGTCTATCTAAGCCCAAACAATACACTTGATTTTTTGGCCTGAGTCCACAGAAAACACAATGTAAATAAATATTTTATTTAAGATATTACTGCTACTAGATCGCAGTTAGTCTGTGGGGTTCACAACAATGCACTGCCTTCGCATCTAAGGAATGCTAGGTTAAACCACACTCCAGCAGTGCACTCCAAAGAAAGTACTGGTTGCAGGGCAGGCCTGGACCAGATGTGCCTGTCATGCAGGTCATGTAGCAGAGCAGAGCAGAGCAGAGCAGACACAGATGTCCTTTAATTACCTGCTGGACCCAACTTTGTGTCTTTTCACATACAAGTAGAACAACTAAAGTACTAGTCCTCTATGCAATCACGTTTTGTATCCACCACAGAAATATAGAATACGCTTATCATTATTCCTTTATTGTCAGAATTCTGATTTGATTTTACATGAGAGAAAAAAAAATCTTACAGCCTGACCCGACCTGGACCCGGCTGTCCTGTTTGCTTTAAAGACCTGACTCGACCCAAGTTCAAGTTCAGTTTGATTTCAGGCATGGGCTTTAGCATAAAATGTATACCCTAATTTAAGGCCTTGAAACCCTGGAGCCAAAGATCAATATGGTTTCATTTGAAAAATTAAAGCTAAATAGCAATCCCAATTTTAGTACACGAGTATCTCAGTTACAATATTTGTCAAAATCACACAGCTTTAGTGCAGAGTAGATTTTATCGGTACACATCAGTATCAGTACAGTCTTTTCTGTTCTCAGTACCAAAGCAAGTAATACTGTTGTTTGCATCTCCGCTTATATGTCTTTTGCTGCTAGATGAAGGATTCCCACATTGAAGACTAATCTAAATGCATATGATTCAAGCTTAGCAGATGAAAGACAGCAGTAATAAAGTTTTCCACAACCAAAGATTGGACATAAGAGGTTTCCTATATGCTGATGACTGTGCACATGTATTGTTTCCATGTGTTCATCACAGAGATTTGTTTATGGTCTCAATTTGGCAAAGATTAGAAAGAAGCAGCGGAGCCACCGCTTGCTAAATGACTTGTTAGCATATTGTTAAGTGTGTTTGTGTCAGTCTGTGTTAAAATTCGGAGCATTTTTTATCTGGATTATTGCTGAATAGAATAGGCATGCTTTTTTCTATACACCGTGCCCTAATTCCCTCCTTTGAAGACACATTTGATCCTCTATTTGCAAAGTCCTATAAAGCTATAAAAAACTATCTATGTTGTCATGAGACAGCCGCACATGCAAGAGCAAACGTGCAAAGTTCTTCACAAAAATGAGTCAAAACCATCTGTGATGTGCAGAAAATTAATTAAAGTACAGTTTTACTTCAAGTATTTTTTGATTAAATGTTAGAGGTGTGTTCATGAAATAAAAGAACATGTTGAGGTCAACTTGTCTGAAATGCTCCTGCATTCAGTTTGGTTGGAGCGTTGATGTGCAAAAAGCAGCTTTGTTAATTTCGTCGCTTGTCAACCTGACACTCACTTGGCCTGTGCACTCTTTGCACCTGTCCTAAATTAAACCCTGCAAAGAAGAATGAACAGAGAAAAAGAAGAGTCCAAGGAGAGAGGATGGAGGAGGAGCAGTCTACCTCTTAATTCGAAGCACAAGCCAGAATTTTAGCGTCACCACAGAAAAAAATGCCTCTTCCAGATATGCCTTTCAAGCTCTCCTCACACCATTAAAACTCAAGGTTGTCTCCATGTGTCCATTTAGGTGTTTGCCTTTTGTTCTTTTACGTCTCCCTGTGGACTCTAGAGTATGGTTAAACAGCTGTCCACCTCTTATCTGCTGTTCAGTGTCCCCCCCCCCCCCCTTTGATAACCTACTTTAATCTACAGTAGGTATGAACTGTAGAGATTATTCTTTTTGTTTCTCTACACATTATTGATAGCATTCAACTGTAACCTGCACTATTTTTTGCTTTCAAATAATACTCATGTCTGTGTATTGTATGCAGTAAAAAAAGTCCTTTTGATTCAGTGTTTAGAACCTGCTAAAAAAAGAAGTTTGCTAAAAAATATATAGACATATTCAAAAAATGTACTTTGATTGGAATGTTTGGTTTGTTTTGCCTGTTCAGTACGTGGTTTAATCAAGTTAGGAGGTGATTGATCAGTATTACATTTGATTAAACATCTCACCAACATTCACACATTAATGTTAAGTAAATGGATTTTGTTCTTGCTTTGTAAGATTAGATGTTTTTCAGAGAGATGTTGATGTTTGTTTATTTTTAGCAGTTCTATCATAAATGTTCTTATTTATGCAGAAATGTTCATGCCATCAGAAGAAACAATTTTAAGTTTACAGTTTCAGATTCTATATCAACCTTTCTTTTAGTTTCACTCTATCAGTTAAAAATGTGTGTGTTCTTGTTTTTAATACAGTGAGGGCCCCAGCTCTAGAAATAGCACGTTGTGGGGAGCCACTACTCCCACGAGGGGAATTGTTGTTTTTGGGTCAGGGGTCACGTTTAGGACTAAGGTATGGTTTAATACCTAATCCTAACTAAGGTTAGGATTAGGTATTAAATCGTAATGATTAGGTTTAAGTTTAAGTTTGTGCATATATTTGTCATTTTGGATTGAAGTTTTTCAATTCATTTGAAGTTTTATCAGTTTGTTTTCTTATGCACGCTTCATATTCTAAAGGAAATGCAATTTAAAAATGTTGTAGGAAGATAAGCTTAGTTAAGAATATGCAACGCTTCAGCACTGCATTCTAACACAACTGATTCTGTGACAAGTTTAATGTGTCTTCAGATAAACCAGGCTCCCCTGTTTTTTGTGTTGTTGTTTTTTCATGAATATTACAAATCTGATTATTAGAGACTCAATGCAAGTGTTACTGAAATATTGCAGCAGTCTCCCCTATAACACTACGCCCCAGGTTACACTTCATATATCTTCTTTCTGAACTTCTAACAAAGATTCCCTCACCTATTACATGCCGTAATGCCAATTATTTGACTATTTAGGAACAATTATTGGAAACTTTAAAAGCTTTATGTGTATTCCAGGAATATTATTACTTTAGTTTTGCACAATTCTAGACATTCTTTCGATGTAGTAATTTTGAAAAATGAATAATTTTTTATAAGAATTGTAGCTATGACTTTGACAGATCTGACAGGATTTGGTTTCCCATAATTAACTACATTTTTCTTATAGAAAGCCTTTTGTAGTAGCCTAATGTTTAAGGTGGAAAGAGTTGCAAACACCAGTCATTCGCCAGTATTTGGCGGCCTTACAAAACATTTACTTATTTGTTTTGAAAATGAAATTGTTTTACTGAACGGTATTGAACTGACTTGAATTGAATCTAATCCATGCAGGAACCGAAAAGTTACAAAATGATCTGAATGGAATTTTTTTCTCAAGTTTCTTAGTTGTTGCTCTGATAACTTCCTGTAAGTTATTTCAGTAATTAGTTTGTATTATGTCATACATAAATTCAAACTGTTTGTTTTAAATTTCATATGTTTTTTGAAGAAGAACATAACAAATACATACTGTATATATTTCAGGTCTTTCATATCCAGAACAAGTCTTCAACCCATACATTTTTGCATGCTGAATGTAATTTTATTTTTGTCTCTATTTGTACTCCAACAAAAGAACAATGGACTTGAAGCTGCTCTAAGTTCTACTTTCTCACCTCCATCTGACACGTTTACTTACAGAAGCAGGCTGTCATGCCTCGTTCTCGCCATCATGTCACCCCTGTGAACTCTTGCCGCTGTCATATGTTGCCTCTCACCCCCCCTCCCATGATGCCCGTTTTCCACCATCCCCCATTTTCCCCTCCTTGCCCCAGCATTCGTTCATTCCACTTCACCCACTTTGCCATTTCTCCACCTGGATGTTTCTCATAAACAACCACATGCTTGTCCTCTGTAATGTAAGAACAATACGATAGCTACGCACGTGGTGCCTCTTTTGATGAACAGCAGGAGGTAAACAGCAATTTCTCTGAGTTTAGCTTCTTTGTGTTGTTTTTTTTTTCTTTTTTTTAAACAGTTTCCCATGATGATTGCAGCCTATCAGCAACATGCTAAAGATTTTTCTCTCTTGCTTCCTGTCAGCCTCAGTCTCCGTGCATCAAGGGAGTGTCAAAATAAGGAGCGCCTGTTGGAGCAGAGGTTCCGTGCAGCGCTGAGAGACTTCCAACAGTGGCTGGTCAATGCCAAAATCAGTACCGCCAAATGCTTTGATGTGCCGCAGACTGTCGTAGAGGTCTGCACCGCTTTGCAGAGAATCCAAGTAAGCAAATACAGAAATATTGTAGCATTTTCATTTAATTATCTCTACTTTATCACTGCCAAGCCTTGTGTGCATAATATTAAGACACTTCCTTCAAATTATTCAATTATTGCATTGATTTTGTTTGTCTGCATATTGTGCATCAGTTAAACAAGCAAGACGTAGAAAATTAAATAAAAAACTGTAGATTATATGAATAATAAATATTGGATTTAAATATTCAATAACCTGTTTAGCACTTGTGGGTTGTAGAACACATCACTGGCTCACAGGCTGTAAAAACATTACCATTTGGTGTTACTGCTATGAGTTAGCTTCAGTGAAGCAGCGATATTTTTCATCAGTATCTGTTGATGTTAAAGTCTGGTTGCATTAAATTAACCGGCTGTGAGTGTTTTTCTCCAATCCTTAGAGAAGATCAGAAACTTTGATGACGCTGCAAATGGATTGCTACTGGCTACATGCTAGAGCTGTCCTTTATCTAACACTGTGTTCGGTATAAGATCTACAAGGAGAAGAAAAATGATGTAATCAATGTGTAATCAATCCACATTCAATAGAAGCTTACTCACAGGGATGACTATTTGAATATCCTTACTTTAGACTAGCCTCATGTGTGCTTGTTAAACTGCTGGGACTTTCATTTGCGGCAATTAGCTAGAAATGTGCAAATGTGCTATAAAGAGATGAAGGAAAGCTTCACAGCGAGTCCCTGTGCCATTTTAGTTAAATTTTAATATTTCTTGAAGACTTTGGCACATCTGGGAGCTTCCTTAGAGACCCACTGTGGTTCTGTCTCAGACTCAGGAGCTTATTGGTTAAGTTGGACGACTCCACATACCTGGAACCTGACAATTAATTACCGCTCAGTTGCCTGACCAAATTCATCACTATAAAAGCATCAAAGAAGTGGCGTTTCTCCTACCGGTGAGCTCTTGTTTGAAGACACTAAGGGCTAAATTTTACACCCAGAGATATTTTGTTTTTGTTCAGCCAGTGGTTGTGATTCATGAGTCATTTAATTGGCAGGCAGGAGGTCACAGAAAAAGGTAAGCTAGGACCGTTGATCCGTCAAAGGGAGGCTTTTAAAAGATAATTTTACTCCTACTAGATGTCTAATAAATGACTTTTCAGTATTTTGCAGCATTAAAAACATCTTTAAGGGAGAATACGGAGGATAGAGGAATACTGAATCAATCATGTTTTATTTATTATTGACTTGGTGAGGAATGTGGAACAATGTTTCCACATGGCTGACCTCCAGGAGGGTCGGCATGGGAGGGGCGAGGGTATCCACTGTGTCATGCTTAATTGGTGTTGTACAGTTACACTAGCTGGCTCAGAATGGTGGTAAGTGGGTAGATGGTAAATGAATGTAGAGGAGAAAGACTAAACAAAGAAAGCGAGCGATAAAGAGATAAAGACTTTCCAAGCTTGTGTTTGAAGAGGCTGGAGCTGTAGTCTCTGTAAGCGATGTGCTGACTGCACAGATGGTGGAGTGGTCCCTGCTGCGCGACTGTCATCAGCTCCGCTCAGAGGGAGGGGCGGGTGCGTAGGCTGCGTGTGTGCCTTTGTATGCGTTTACATTGTCAGTGGGTAGCTATGTAAGAAACCAACATGTTTCAGGTTCACCGACTTTTCTTGTCTCCGATAGCATCACTGTGCTTCTGCAAGGAGAACCTCTTAATGTCTGCAACTGCCCCAATGAATTCCCCCAAATAAAGATTTACAAGGCATATCAGCACATAGTTACAAATAAAAAAGGAAATGAACAAACTATCATTCAGTCCATTTTGCTTCCATTTCACTTACACACCATCCTCCTTTTGTATAAATAGTGACAGCTCCTTTGTCTTTCTTTATGCATCCCTTCAGGAGTTCTTGAGTGACAGGGAGAATGGCCAGGCCAGACTTAGTACAGTAGGAGCCAGCGGGGAGCTCCTGATGGCCGTCGTGTCCAAAGACAGAGTGGAGGGAATCAAGGCCAAGGTGGCAAATGCCCGGGAGGACTGGAAGAGCCTGATGAATAACCTGCAAATGAGGGAAGATGCTCTCAAGGTTGGTTTTATTTGGGTTCCATCTTTGCTTAAAACTTCAAGAAAGAAAATCTGCTGTCAAGTTTAAACGAATGCAAACCATCAGTGTAATTTTAAATTATGTTTTGCTTGGATTTCATGGAATAGATCAAAACTGTTTGTCATGTTATTGTGAAGTGAAATGAAAATCATAGAGTTTCTTAACAGAATAATTCCAACATTCACATTTGAATGACAGAGGTTAGCTTTGCAACATGTTCTGTATTAGATTTAGCTTGGTACTTTGACTAGGCCATGGATATGTTTTGATTCAACCATTACCTTAGTATATTGTATGTTTAGAGCTGTTGGATCATGATATTCCACCCAAGTCACACAGATATATATATTCCAGGAGTGCCATGCATTTAACTCAGTTCCAGAAACTCTGTACCCACTAAAGAAAAGCCTCCCCACAGCATGGTACTGCCACCACCCTGTTTATCTTTAGCTTTGGTGTTTAAGGTGATTATTTGAATCTCATTAGAGTTCCTTCTCATTGCTCTTTGGCCTTTGGTGCTTGTGGTAAACTTAGGATTTTCTTTCAGCAAATGCTTTCTTTTTTCTATCTCTTCCATAGAGGCCAGGATTGTTTAGCTAACACTTCATAGCTGTCTTGTGACCAGATTCTCCTGCCTGATCTGTAGATCTTTGAAGCTCCTTCATAGTTGCTATGAGCCTCTTGGCTCCCTTTTGGAATAAATACTGTTTTTGCCCAGACTCTCAGTTTAGCTGGTCATCTTAGTTCTGCAAAACACTTCATTTTTTGTATAGATAGGTTGTGCTATTTTAGTCTTTGACGCTGTTATTGTTTGCCGTGTTTTTTTCCGATCCCTGTCATTTTGTTTGTTCACTAATCTTCAGGCCTCTGAGACCTTCACAATGCAGCTGTTTTTATGCTGAGATTTATATACATACATCTTCCAAAAGGCATCTAAAGGTATTTTGGTCTGATGTAATTTATTAAGAAAAAGCAGATTCAAAGAGGCTGTAGGTAAACACCATGCCTCTTCCACTTCATAATTATTCACCACTGTGTTAATCAATGGCATAAAGAATAGGGATATTTATATACTTCTATTTACTTCTATACATATCATCTCAAACATCAAAATCTTTATCGTATCAGATATGATAAATTTGTATTGGGACAACCTGGCAGATTTCGAGTACAATGAATAAATCTTTGATTTTTTTTTCCCTGTGCACCAAGACACTTATGTTTTGTGTTATTTTTTCCAGAACCTTCAGTCTCAGATGTCGGAGTTTGAAGCCAGTGCTGAGCCCCTGCAGGACTGGCTCAACAGCACAGAGTCCAGAGTCCAGGAGAGTACGGCCCGACTGCATGACCTTCCAACCAAAAAACAAGAGCTCAGCAAACTGCAGGTATTTTGTCGCCCACAGTCCTTCTCACAGACTTCCTTGAATAATATTCACTGAGGTGTTACAGTTTTCATAAAATTAAATTACTCTTATAATGATTCTGGATATTCATGAGGCCATGTGTTACTTTTGCATTATTTTATGGTCATTCCTGCAACAATTCATTTTTTAGATCTTGAAGGCATTTTTAATTCAACCACATCTGAAACCTTTTTTTTACAGAGAGGGAGCTATTCATATTTCTCTTTCAAGCTGCTATCAGTGGTATTTTCTCATTTCCTGTTTTCATTTCAACAAGCCTTGTCTTTACAACACAAAGTGAATATTAAGTAGGATAATAAATGGTTACCTCTCCATTAGATATGAATCCCTAAAGTACCAATTTGAAATCCTCAGGGAGCAAAGAAGGACCTAATTACATTAGTTGAGGACCAGTGGATCAAAATAGAGCTGCATCTTGACACAATAGTCAGAGGAGAAGTCCAGAAATCTAATTAATTCTCCTTTCTGTCAGAGCTGAAGTGCTGCGTGGCTAAAAGCCCCTTTTTTTCTAGAAGAGATAACAGTGTCTGGCAGATACAGGAGCAGAAAAGAGGCATGGAGCATCAAAGAGATAAAACTGACAACATAGAAAAACTATATCAAGCCCATCTCAAAGCCTTGTGCTTATCATTGTGACTATTTTTATATTTGTTCTACTGCTGCTACACCTCCCATCGCTGCCTTTTGTGTATCCCTGCCAGTAATTACATTTCTGCACCCCCCCCCCCCCCCGCAGCACCTGAACCAAAATACAATACAATACTTGGAGGCTACAGTGTTTATACCTATGTTGGCAAAATCCTCTTTATCCTGGCACTACTGTACCCCCCCCACCACCACCACCACCACCACCACCACCATCACCATCACCACGTTCATACAGTATTTCTATTTTAAGGGGAACATCTACAGGAAAATATGCTGATGTTTGCATTATGTCATTCTATGTTCTGAAAAGGTTATGTTTTTTTATTTTCTCTCAATCCTGCATTTCCACCTAATGTGTCTGTGCTAAAAAACCTTTTTTGCCATGCATCTTTCAAAATAACATTGCTATTAATGACTATCCTTTCCAATCTGTCACTCTCAAACTTGAACTACTAACATCACGTTGCTTCGTCTCTGTTTTACCCTCCCTCCTCTTGTGCTGTAAAGTCTGTGCTGGAGGAGATGGCTAGTCGAGAGGTAGAACTGGACAAGCTGAGGGATAAAGCTCATCATCTCTGGGAGGGACAAGCAGCTGGCAAGGGCTTCGTCCACAGAGTATCTCAGCTGTCAGCGCAGTACCTATCCCTCAGCAACCTAACCAAGGTAACACTGCTTCCACTCTGCAGCCTTGTATCATTCTTAAGCATGCCTTTGTTGCAGAAATGCAATAGCATGTTCAACATCATTCGTGTTCTGCTAGAAAGAATCATTTAAATGTCTGTAAATAAATACTTTTCACTTTATTTACTGTTGAGTCATGCAATGTTTCTTTGTAATGGTTTGTTATAATTAATCCTCACAATGCATGTCTGGTAAAAACTCAGCTTGTACCGATTAGGAACTTGGGTGGCTCAATTCTTAACCAGGTCAAAGTTTTGTAAAGCTTTGACCTGCTGATACCAAGTTTGGTTGATTCCTGTTTTCTTGATTTAATATAAAAGGATATAAAAACAGCAACTATTGTTTTCTCTTTGCTTCTTGCCTTAAGTAGTATTTAAATATTTTTTAGGAGTGAGGGTGATATCAAACGGTCCATGTGAAAGAAAAAAATAGAGTGGGGAGAACAAGTATTTGATCTGTTGATTTTTCAGGTTTTCCCACTTGCAAAGCATGTAGAAGACTGTATTTTTTATCATAGGTACTCTTCAACTGTGAGTGATGGAATTTAAAACAAAAATACAGAAAAATACAATGTATGATTTTTAAATAATTAATTTCCATTTTATTGTGTGAAATAAGTATT